>WYDI02015174.1:7745-47746 GCA_009867235.2 Psittacus erithacus
TAAACTTCATAAGGTTGGCATCAGCCCACCTCACAAGCGTGTCAAGGTCCCTCTGGATGCCATTCCTTCCCTCCAGCCCATCAACCAAACTACACAGCTTGGTGTCATCGGCAAACTTGCTGAGGGCGCACTCAATCCCACTGTCCATGTCACCCACAAAAACGTTGAACAAGATCGGTCCCAACACTGATCCCTGAGGGACACCACTCATTACTGGTCTCCAGCTGGACATTGAGCCATTAACCACAACACTTTGCCATCCAGCCAGTTCTTTATCCACCGAGTGGTCCACCCATCAAACTGATGTCTCTCCAATTTAGAGACAAGGAGAGGTTAGAACATAGCTGCATGATGCAGAGAATACTAAGGTGAATGACAAATGTCCCTGTGCACAAAACTTCTGCTGCTTTGGTAGTCATGAGTCATTAAATGACCAGTTTCTGGCTAGACCAACTCAACAAATCAGTTCACCACACTGCTGTATGAGTCACAGAATCACAGAATTGTTAGGGTAAGGGACCTTTGTAAATCATCTGTCTAAGCCCCATGCCAAGGAGTCCCAAGAGAGGAGTTAGGAATTTGGAAGAAGTCGGGGAGGAGAAGCTGCAACAGCCTCCACCCAGACAACCTTAAACTGCTACAGAAACACCTCAAAACTATCTACTAAATATTCCCATTGCTGTGTTAGGTGGCAAGCTGGGATGGAGATCTCACTGCCGACATAGACACATCTGTGGCGCTAGGTGCAGCACACTTGAAAGCAGCTGCTAACTACACTTGCTCCAAGCCTGGCCTCGTAGGTGAATTTATGTAACATAAATCCATGGGAACAAAAAAGAAATCTATGGGATTCCTTGTTTAATAGATGGAGAATGAATGATGTTAATTGATTTTTAAGGAGAGTGTTTAACCAGAGGAACGACTGACCCAAGTCCAGGGTACAGGAGCAGCAGTATCAAACATTTTCATAAAGTGAGAGCTATGGAGCGAGGACTTCCAAAGGAAGCTCTGTCTGGCTTCTCCACAGAAGTCTTCAATCCCTGGAAGCCAAATTCCTGTCCAAGCAAATTCTGCCAGGCTGCAGAGCTAGACCTTACAGGCTGTCTCCAACCCACCAAATTGGAAGCATTTAAATAAATGCCCTCATAAGCTCAGAACCTCATTATATTCAGAGAAGGAAGAATACGGCCTCAAATCTGAACTGCCCTCCAGCAGCCTATCTGAATTGGTGGCTTGAAAAGGGTTTCTTGTCACCCAACTCCAGGTGCGTAAAGCACATTCGGTGGGAGAAACCCAGGCTGTGCGCTTCCAGCACTGAGGAAACACTTCTCCATCGAGCCTTATTTTGTCCTCTGTGGCAAGAGAAATTTTCCTAAGAGATCAGAATGAAACATTTTAGTTCATGATTTTCTTCTACTTCTGCGATCTTCAAGAACTCAGAGTCAGATTGTGATACCTGAAATAGCACTACTGATACACTTGCTTTACATTTCATCTGGACTCGTGACACATATCTTCAAGAAATCCCCTGCCAGCTGGCTGATAAGACTTGGCCTAGGAGCTCCAAGTGACTAATGGGTAAGAATATATATAAAAGAGGATGCTTTTAATTATGGTTTTGACAACTTTATATACATTTTGTGAGATGATAAATATATTTTCACCAAGTTTCTATTTGTGCCATATGGTAGCTCACAAAAAGCTGCACAAATTAGCTGTAATGAGGCTCATTCAAAAAAAAAAAAAGGAAAATCTGCTATTAAAAGGACTTTTAAAATTTGCAAGATGACTCTGAGGTAGAGGAGATACCCTGTACCTCTCCCCTCTGGTACTTCTGGTAGATGGCCAGAAATGCCTCTGCCCCTATCAAAGGTACCAGTGGTTGCCAACTGTTCCAAAATAGTCTATCACATTGGACCGAACCCTACACCCATCAGTATGACAGTAAAATCTGGTACCAGCATGGCACTTAGACTTTCTTTATGCCTTTACATTTCCCCTTCCTTCCAGTTTTGAGAGATTTGACAGTAACAACTATAGCATCTCTAACCACTGACCGTTTCCTAAAGCTTAGTGCCTTCATCTAAACCCATCACACTGCAAGGGGCCTCTGTAGGATCTCTGCTTTAGACATTAATGTCTAAACTAATGTCTTCAATAGAAGCAGCAGATGCACAAGGCAGAAATAAAGACACAGAGCAGGAAAGAGGGAGGACAGCACTGATTAAGTTTTGCTGTGTTACAGCTTGTTCCTCCAGAAAGGCTTCCTATCAGCTGTTCGCTAGCACTGTGCATGTGTCTCTTCTGGCTGGAAAGCACTGCACTGCGTGTCAGATGCAGTACAATTTCTCTTGGCTATTGCTCACTAATTGCAGAACCACTTCAGGGTCATTCAGCCTCTCTGCTCAACAGGATGCTGCATTTCACCTCTATAAAAAATCCTTCCTGGAGCACATTACATAGAAGACGCCACCATGAGAGACACAATGTACTAATTAAGCTACATCAGCTGTGTGTTTTCTCCCATCTCATGAAAGAGAGTGGTGAACTTTAAAACCTCTAAGGACACAGACCAAAATGGTATCTGACCAGAGGGGGGAAAAAAACGGCCCCACCTCTTCTGGCCATACATTCTTTAAAAGGTCCTTTCAGAAGGAAAGCGCTGTAAGGCTGGGAAATGGAAATAAAGCACATTGGCTCCATCTGGTCATAAATACGCAGGTAAGAAGGAAAGAAAGGTGCAAAAATTACCAAAATAGGGAAAAAAGAGGCAATTTTTGTCCTTATTTATACCCTGTTCAAATATCCAGAGGGAACCTCTTAGGTCTTTCTAAAAATTCCTCCAGCAGGGGAGATGTAAGATTTCACTGCCTCGATTGTATTTACCTGACTTTATGTTACCACAAAGAGGACTTAAAGCTGATAAAATATACTTCCAAAGAACACATTAGTCTCCTTTTGGAATGATGAGTTTCCATTAAGACTGACAGGTATTTTCCATAATTTCCCATGGGAGACTATCCCCAGACTCCTCTAAAAGGTTTTCAAACCCCACTGCTGCTCCCATTCACAAGGCAAAAGCAAAACTCCCTGCTCCTGCTGTCTGATTCCAAGTGCTCTTCAAAAAACAAATGACATATTCGGCAACAAATTGCTACTGAACGCAATTTGCCTGCCCTCCTTGATTTTGCTTATAAGGAAGAGTGTTTTGTTCGCATTACTCTTCCTGCCAAAAGTGTATTATCACAAGCAAAAGGGGGAAATTACTTTGTGGGACCTTTAATTAAAAGAGGGTCGCATTTCATTGCCTTTTTTCTCTGTGATAGACATTGCTATCCCTCCCCTCTCCTTTCTCTGTCTCCCAAAAAATAATCTGGAACAAGTTGGCATGATGGTCTTTTACCAAATCTACATCACCACTGAAATGTGCTCCTTTTATACACTGGCAGAATGCAGCCCTGCATAATACCATAAATAAGTGGTTTATTCACTGTGGGCCTACCTGGCACTGGCCATCACACTGCTTTTTCTAGCACTCTGCAATAATTACAGATTACAATTTTCTCACCAGTGTGTTTATTTAGCATTAAGAAATAATTGCAAGGAGCACAGTATCACAGCCTGGATTTTTTCATTATTATTTTCTCGTCCCATGAATTGCATTGAAATTCAAATTTTAACATGTTGTTGAGAGATAATTATTGAAGAGCATCCTTTTCTATATTGTTCACTTTTCTCTGGACTAGGAAACCAGTTTTTCATGCCTGGTGTGACTCTAACTGAACTGCTGTGTTCATTTCTTCTTAGATGAAAGATAGTGCATGTGTGAGTGTGTGTTTTTGGACGATCAGACTTCTACCTCTGCTTCACTTCTATCTTCACTTCTATCTAGCTGACTGAAATATCAATTAGAAGCCTGTACCAGCCATACCAATGCTATTCGTGATCAGATATCTTCCCAGGATTTGTTGCCTGTCAGACGGCTGCAAGATTTTAAGACCTTTTGCAGTAATTTCATTTTTCCCTGGAAATATAATTTTCTCCTCTAAATGGATTCCCTCTTCCTTTTGGGGCTGATACACATCTATGAAGAATATCTTGCTTTCCTTGCTTAAAAACTCCTGGATCAGCAGAAGTGTGTGCAACAGTAGGTGTTTAAGGTTTCTCTGACAGCATCAGGCATTTGGATGGTACAAAGCTCATTTCAAAAGAAATGATGGGGGTTTTATTTTCACTGTTATACAGCACAAATTTATCACAATTGGAATAAAAGACTTAGCAAGAAAAACATAAGCACCTCTCTGTCAAGAAACCATTATCTTAATAGCCTCTGAGATGTATCACAAGTACAAACCTGTGTTCTTTCCTCAGGAGATGCCTTTCAAAGCTAAGAGGTAAAAAAGGCAGGATAAAATACAGGGTTCAGAAAAAGATGACCCTACATCTATGCAGTATAATTCGGTATACATGAGCTCCAACCCAAATTGCGGCAACACTGAGGAAAACAAAGGTAAATCACCCTAAATAATGAAGTCACTGTGTAGAAGGTTGTGTCCCTTAAACCTACAGGTGAATGCTTTCATTCAAGCATGAAGTAGTCATAACTCACAACATCATAATTCTCCTTAGAGGATTTTATGTGCTCTATCACAGATGCATTGACCTAAAGCACTAGCAGATTTGGCTTATCTTTCCCCTATGTATTTGTGTATATATGGCCCTGCTCGGCAATGACTGACTCGAAAGTTGAGCTCAGATTTAACATGGCAATTTGCTCTATCACAATAAATCTCTCTTGCCCAAAAATAACTGCAGAAGGGGTGAAGAAAGAAGTCCAGAGCACAGCCATGCTAGCCATGCTAGGAAGTACCTCATGAACTTCCATTTGAACTGCATGCTAGATACACTAGAACCACCTGAAGCTTTAGTATCGCCACATCACCTCTGTCAGGTATTTCTGCAAACATGCCTGGTTACAGCCAGAGCGCTGTGCCGCCCTGATCCTCTTGGTAGGAGGGAATTACCACTGCAGGACAACAGAAGCTAAGGCTGCTTAAGAAATGACATTATAAAAGCCATTTGAAGAATCTGAGTTATAAAAGCTGTGGTACTAGTCTAAAGAATGAGTCCATTAAAGAAAGTGTCACTAGATGTTTCCATGTTTATTATGTGCTAGTAACTCTGGGCTGAATGTGCTCCATTTGTGAGTACAAAGACATTTTTCTTCTAACAGCCAACCTTAAAAACACAAGCTAGGATCTGAGAGGTGGGGTGGGTTTTTCATTCTCATACCTCATTACCAGTAAATGTCAATTAATATATACTTGCTTATGTAGCTGTAACTGAGCCTTATTATTCTATTTTTTAATCTTGAAACCAGTTTGGATACAAGAGCCAAAAAGTGCAAAGCAGACTACAATGTGTACACAATGACAACCCAGCACCTATACACCATAACTCAGCACACATGAGCACAAATCCAAAATATCTGACTAAAGCCACAAGCATTGCAAAACCCAGATAAACATTTAAGATATCAGAGTTCAGAGTCAAACCCTCTCCAGATGATTGCATGGGCTGTTATTGTCCTCTGAACTCCTGCCAGTATCTTTTCAGGAATGAGCTGCTTGGGGCTCAATGTATTATCCCAGACACAGTCACACAAAGCCAGGTAGGAAGGCCATTACCTCCCTATATTATCATATAGTATCTCTATCATCGCTTCCCAGGTGGCAAGTGCACAGTATTGTGAATTTGTATTTAACCTGTGGCTTAAACGCCAGGAGGGCAGCAGTTTATCAAAACGGCTTTGAGCAAGAACTTGTACTGCACCCACAAGTGCTGCAAGCCACCAGACCGCTTAGATGAAGCCAGCTTGGAGATGCTGCCTCTCCCTGGGATCAAGGCGGGAAGCAGTTTAAGTCAGTAGCCATCCTGTAATGAAATGAGATTTTTAAAACACTATCCTAAATTACAATTAGTTCATAATAATTAGCAAGGAACAACAACAAAAATAGCATTCATTCACTTAAAATTCTTTTTAATGTTATAATGACTGATACATAATTATACCAGAGAATGGCTATTTGAAAGAGGAGAGAAAAGATAACATCAAAAGAAGAGAATTCATTTGGTGTTTATTTGCTTCAGGGTTCTAATTGCTCTGGAAACCAGCAACCTCCTGATAGGATTACTGACACGAATGCAACTGCAGCTGCAAGGAACGCTGAGCACATCAGTTTTTTAGCACCATTAAAACAGTCCTCTATAAATACCAGAAGCATCTATCTAACCGTTACTTTTCCTTCTTAGCACTTACTAGCTGAGCAGTCGCAGAGCATATCACAAAAATGAAATGTGTAGCTGTGGCAGAACTGGCACAGTAGAGCAAGTAATTTGTATCAGGCTGTATAAGAGTTTAAGTTTTATTATTAAGTATATGTCACAGATATACTAGCACCAGTTCATCTTTTTCCCCCCTTATAGTTCAGATTTATACACTTATTAATAAAATCCAGACGGTCATTTCAACATCCTCATTTAGCAGAATAAGCAGGTCATAGCTCGTCAGAGTCGCATGGGTTCCACATGGCAAAGCCAAGAGCTCTGGCAAATTTAATTGTTGCCGTCTAGAGGAGATTTATGATGCTACTCATCCTGGCCCTAGCTAATAAATCACATCTTCCTCCAGTCTTCAGCAGATAGGTTGCGTGAAAAAGGCTGGTAGGTCTCATTAGTGCTCCCAAAGTGGCACAGAGGTAGGAAGGGAGCCATGATGCTCAGCATTTGGGTTTGCCCACATGGATTCTCAGAGAATTGCTTTACTTGGTGGTGTATTGAAAACCACTGACAAGGAGAATTCTTTCTCAGGAACTGAGGCTGGAGTAGCTTCGAGCTGGTGTTCAGTTTGGGTCCCAGCACACATTTCCCATGCAACCTAAAGCATGTGGTTTGCGGTACCTCTGTGCCTCACCCTCCAAGGAGCAACCCTCGGATGAGGCTTCCTACCATTTGTCTTAGCTAGTAGGTAAGCTCTTTAAGACAGCCACTGCCTTCTAATATGCATATGCAGCAATACTCATCAGGGGGTGGCAGGTACAACAGCAACACAAAACAATAGCTGAAAGAGCTGGAAAATATTGTCAAATGTCAAGCCTTTGCATTCTGTCCTCTCCCTCACCTTTCAGCAAGCTAGTAAGAAAAACATCAATGCGCACAGCAGCTGGGCATTTCTTACGTCTGATCTGAACAGCATCAAGAGGAAAAAAGAAGAAACATTTTATCAAATAATACATTTATCAAAACAAGAGACAAGGAAATGCCAAACCATAAGTTTCAACAAGAGATTGTCTTCTAATGGTCTTTGCACAGCAGCATCAGTGGAGAAATTACAGTTCTTCCCTTATACTCTTAATAACTGCATTATTTTAAGAGCTGCATAGAGAGGGAGGCAGCCTGGACTTACAACTACATCTTATGGGTCCTGAAGCCTGGCAAGGCGAATCCGATGCGGCACAAGCAGTGCATCAGTGAAGAATTCCAATGTTTACTGTTTTCACAAGTGATCTGGATGACGGGATCAAGTGTACCCTGACAAAGTCCACCAATGATACCAAACTGCTGGAAGAGCGGGCTAACAAGAACCTCATGAAGTCCAACAAGGACAAGTGTAAGGCCTTACTTCTGGGAAAGCAGAATCCAAGAGTGCAGCACAGGCTGGGATCTACCCAGCTGTGTGGAAAGGGACCTGCTGGACAACAAGCTCAATGTGAGTGAACAGTGTGCAGCTGTGGCAAAGAAGGCCAACAGGATGCTGGGTTACATCAACAAAGGTATCACTAGCAGAGATAAGGGTGACATTATCTCACTGTACTCAGCTCTTGTCAGGCCACACCTGGAATACTGTGCTCAGTCTCCGCTATGAACAAATTATGTGGACAGGATGGAGAGGGACCAGAGAAGGCCACAAAGATGATCCAAGGACTGGGAAGCCTGTTATATAAGGAAAGGCTGAAAGAACTGGGTTTATTCAGCCTTGAGAGAAGACCTTATCCCTACGGGAAGAGCCTCAGGGAAGACCTTATCTCTACGTTCCATTCTTTAAAGAGAGGCTACAGAGAAGATGGAGACACCCTTTTACAAGGAGTCAAGTGGAAAAGACAAGGGGTGATGGGCAGAAGTTACTCCTAGGGAGATCCTGACTGAACACAAGAGGAAACTTTTTCACAATGAGAACAATCAGCCATTGGAATAGTCTCCCCAGGGAAGTGGTGGATGCCTCATCATTGGACACTTGTCCTCGACTGGACAGGGTGTTGAGACATCTTGTCTAGACCATGCTTTTGCCAGGAAAGGTTGGACCAGATGATCCTTAAGGTCTCTGCTAGCTTGGTATTTATACTATAATTCTATAATTTTTCCTGTCATTATAGGGCAGCTCTGTAACATATACTAATAAACTGATTGGCTAATTCATGTGAAAACATATTTACTTATTCGTAATGAAAACAGCCCCTTACTTCTCATGTCAAGTGAATTCCCAATGTGAAACACAGTCCATGTACTAGAGTGTAATGTACAGTACAGTGACCCAAGTTTAAATGAGCTGGCTCAAGAAAAGGAGCTATGGTAGCAGAGCACAAAGCTTTTCCTCCCACAGACAGACTTATCCAAACTCCCTGGCTGGATTATGTTGCTCCACAACAACAACTGCAGAAGGCAGTGCAGATGTACTCAAAGACAAGACAAACACAGCAGATGCAGAGACATGAGGAAACAGCGAGACATTGGTCAGCCAGACAGCAAGCAGTTAGCACACTGCAGTAGCTCAAATGCTGCAAACGTTCATCCAGCCAGATACAGTCATCAGGTGGGATATGAAGGAGACCAGGGATTGATGTTGTGGTATATCTCAGGGAGCTCTTCCCAAAGAATAGCATTGGTGATACCATCACTTAGGCATTGGTGATGGGAGGTGGAACTATGGCAATGGGGAATGACCTTGCTAGTCCATAAAGCTGTAGGGAGGGAGCCTAAGAAGTTCTGGAACAAAAGAGAAGCAATTTAGATTTCATATGCACACAAGAGTCAGGCCTGAAAAGGACTCCCAGGCACTTTGCAGCACAGTTTCCCTGATTGCAGAAGTTCACTTTGCCTGCGTTTGCAGACGTCACAGAGGCAGGTTCATAAAAACTGTAATACTGGCCTGGAAATATGTGAAGTCTTCATTTATTTGAGTAGCATGTATAACAGGAGGAGAAGACTGTATCATATCTTTGTTAACGACCTCATTAATGAAAATGGAATGAGATTCAGTTCTGCAAACCCTAATTGCTGGCTGATGCCTAATATGGCAAATAGTACCTATTTCTTGAGCAGTCAGTCACATTAAGCACCTCACTTACTCCTTCCTCACATTTCTGAGATGATGTTCAGCTTTTGAAGGGGAAGAGAGGGAATGAGAACACTGCCTGCAGTCTCATAATAGCTTCAGTTGTGAAAAAGACACTGCTTCATGATTTCCAAACTTGCTATTTTTGTACGTGCTTGGAGAAAGCTCAGTTTAACAAAACTTCACAATCAGCGATCCTCACAAAATGTTGGGCATGTATTTGCCAGCTCTTTACTAAGCTAATTCATTTTTTATAAGCAGCTTAGCAGAGATAACTGCTCAGATTTAGATCTGCATTCTTCTGGATGATATTCCTCAGTAGAAATGAAATACTTTGGAGATAAAAACAATCATATTGTTTCATTAGCCTGAAATATTTCAGATGGGGACAGCAATAAAAATAGACAGCTTTTAGATACAAGCACAGCAGAAAAATTGTGTTTCATCATGAGAGTTCAGAATGACTCTGGCAAATAATCTACTCTCCTAACAGGAAAAATGTGAGTAAGGTCAGGTCAGCACATGGATCAACTTGTTTGGCTGCTGAAGGTCTTGCCGCAATTTGAGATCTGTGTCTTGTGCATCCTAATACACTGAGTTTCAGTGCTTCTCAATGTCTGCTTTATCTCACAGGGAAAAGCAAACACAGAGGCAAATGTTCCATAAACTCCAAAGACAGAGCCAACCTTATGATCTACACACATTATTTTCCCTGAAGGCAAGTCAAGTAGGATGCCATTCATGTGTAGATGTCTCACAGTATTCTTCCTCCTTCAAACTCCTGATAAGGCATCACTCCTGATAGGAAACATTTATCAATGTCCCTTTCTCTGAGTCATCACAAGATTTAAGGAAGGTTGTGCGAGCCCCAAGCCAGATTTCACCCAATGCTTGACTGACTTCCTATTGCATTCATTTCTTTGTAGAAAAGTTAAAAAATACTTTCATTAGAAAACCAGACATTTTAGAACCAAAGCACTATCATATAAAGCAAACAAGAAAACTACAGACAAAATACTTCTTAACTCCTTTTCATCCTGGAAAGTTACAAAGACTTCACTAGAATATAACACTACAACCAAGTAAAGCTTTTCAGCATGACCAGCAGAGTACCCTGTGGCAGCCTATAAAGCTAACTTGTTGGTTTTAACATAAAGGAGACAACTGAGAACTGAAAAAAGAATCAAACCAAAATAAACCATATAGTGAACTTCAACAGCCTTTCAGATTTGAACGTTATTGGTGCGTATCACCGAGATTTAAGTTTTAAACTTCTGAGGTACATCAGAAGTTATTTTGGGAGCTTAATTTAAGCTATGAGGCACAAGCTGACATTTTGAGGTATCACTAGAAAGATTACAATGAAATGTTAAAGAGAAGAGCTATTCCCTCTAGGCTGACTGAAGCAGGAATGGCACATCCTCATCTCTCCAAGTCCACCACAAGCCCTAAATTGTACAACAGCACACTTCAATTATTCCTCTGCTCTCAGTGTGCTAAAAATAAGACTGACATCATAAACCAATTTGAACTAATATTATAAAGCTAAGTGCATGCCAGTGTCAGTAAATGAATCGTAAAATTAATTGTGCTGCAGAAGAGGAAAGCCTTGTGAAAGAATTCACTGTAGTAGTAAACGGTGAGCACTTTGTATGCCCTCAAGCATCACTGAAGTCATTACTACTTAGATGTCATGAAGGCTAGTTTCACAAAGTCTTTTTCAACATGATGTTCATAATTTATCATCAGACAGACACCAGAACCAGCTAGCCAACCCCTAAGACTGACTGATGTTAGTTTCTCATGATTTCAAGTGGCAGTATTTGGCCTCAGACTTGCAGACAGGAGGCTGTTTATAACTGAAGTTTTGACGGAACGCAGCATTGTCTACTCTGGAGAGACGAAAGCTATCATTTGCTGAAATAAATACAAATGTCGTGTTCTCAAAATGGGCAATCATTAACCTAGAGAGCTGAAACTTGAGAGTAAACAGATCAGAGGAACTTCTGAAAACTGGCACTCAGCGTATCAGCTTTCTATACAGCCTCAGATCACTACTGCTTACTTTCCTGGCCAAAAAAAATTTGACTGCTGTTAGCAATATACTCCCAGTGCAACTACAGATGGGCGAACTGACTTCTCTGTGCTACCTTCATGCCTCAATTACAACACTGTCAGGCAGAGTAAGTCTATTTTGGTGGTGATTGCATCAAGAAACAGGAGGCAGGTAGGTAAGGTTGGCAGGAGAGCACAGCCAGAGAGGCAAAAAGGCACCTGGCAATTTGTAAAGCCAAAAAAATACAAACAAGATGTTGAAATCCACAGGAAAGAACACATCCTTTTAGACTTCTTCCTCTTTAAAGCCCGCTTTTTTTCTCACAACAACTGCAGTTTTAAGTGTTTAATGAAGCAATAAGGGAGAACTGAATTTGATACGCAGCAGTTTTAGGACTGGAGGCTGAAAGTACAGAGCTAACTTTTTCCATGTTCCCCAAGGGTATGCAGAATGCAGGTCTCAGTGAGTCACCGGACACGAAGAGGAGTTCTGGGACACAAACAGCCAATTTAACAAGTGTGCTAATGTCCATTGAAGGGAACGACAATTAGAAGTACGAGCTATGTCTTAGGGATGAGATGAGATGAAGAGATGATGAGGAGATGCAGCTCCTGGCAAGGAAATAGGTTTAGCTGGGATTTCTGTGCATCTCTTATCTGTGCTCTCTACCACAGAGATCCTGATTCCATTACAGAAATATTGATCGTATTTTTGTGGAAGATGGTTTAAAACCATCTAAGTATCACAAAATACGTTTTTATACATAAAATATTGCCTTCAAACTCCCTTTGTCTTGGTTCTGTTCTGTAGAGCAGAATACTGCCTACCACCCAGGGATGGACACTAGTAAGTGTTAATAAAATGCTGTGACTAGCTGGTGCTGGAGAACGAATGAGCATCAACAGCCTTGTTCCCAACATGGTTCTTGATCAAAAGAGGTTACACTAAATACTTCCAACTGTAGCAGATTTATAATTAATAAGGATAAGAATAACACTTTCCAGAACATTTGTGGCCATGCTAAGACCACCAGTTCCTCAAACACTTAGAGAGTAACTTTGCTCTGTAAGGTCAAACTCTGTGGTGTTCACAGACAAAGGTTTTTGCATCTGCATTCATGTCTGAAGAACTGGTTCCCAACACCGTACCGCAGAACTCCATCACCATACATAATTTAATGTGGCCATGTGAAATGTAGTTTAATATGCAAAGCAAAGATCACATGAAGTGATAAACATTTAATGTTAGTGGAGTTGAAGGTGACACGCTATCATAAACTGAAAACATATAAAGCAGTATTTGTTCTTCTTGTCATCCTCTGCTAGACGGCTTGATGACAAAATGACACACATGTATTTCCAGACTTAATCTGGATGCACAACAAAGCCTAAAATTTAAACTAACAGGCCCCAAGGATTTGGATCCAAGAATAGACTATGCCAAGAGAAAACAGTGAAATCTGATGATTACACTTCTCAAAAGAATGATCCCTCAAATGTGTCATGCCAAGATTATAAATGTAACTGAATATCCACAGAACCTACAGGCACAATTTAAAATAGAAACCAGCCTTTAAACACTAGAATTTCAACCTGAGCCTAAGCTGAGTGTACTCTTCTTTAAAACCATTTTTTGCTAGCTGTTTATTTTCAGTGTATTAGTCATTAATGTGACACTGACCAGTAGCTGCTTCTTGCTTACACCCAATTTAAAAGACATAATAAGAATTAAAGAGTCTTCCACGTACTGGAAGAGCCTCTTTCTTTGCCTACCAATTCTGACCTTTTCTGTTTGGGAGACATTGATTTTTTTTTTTTACCGCCTGTGTTTCTAATGGAGCTTGAAATTAACAAGGCTTTTTCTTTACCTCCTAATTTGTGCACCACCATCATCACTGCTGTCAGCACAGCTCTGGGAATAGGGCTTGTTTACTGCTTTTGCATAACCAGCAGAAGGAGCACAGGACCAGAAAATGGGTTTGGTTTAGAGTTTTTCCTTTATTTATTTTATTTTGCTCATGTCCTTTTATAAATTATATATTAATGACTTGAGTGATAATGTGGCCCATTTTGTCAATATGCCTTAAATGGAACACAGAAAGACTTGAGTTAGCCCAGGAATATGCTGAATTCCTCTGGCACATTTATCATAAAAAGTTGTTATTATTGCTGTGTCAGTACAAAGGGTCTGTTGGCCTTTTGCACAGTGGGAGTTTCAGTGAGACCTAGCATCACCTGCCCAACATGGAATACCAGCTAGAAAAGTCCCACAGCAACTCATTCTCCAGGTAGCTGCTTTGGCACAATGTCCCAGTTTCTGCATTAAGATAGCTTCCGATATTGGAGCCCCTGGAGTGGTACAGGAACAATGTCATCTCCTCAAAGAGGAATCAAACGCTCAGTATCAGTACACAGGCTTGTATCCTTGAAGATCTGCAGTCTTATCATCTCAGTAAGAATAAGCTTATTTCTCTTGGTCACCGCCAAAGTGCATGGACCAGGGGCTGGTAATCTACAAATTAATTTGGGTAAGTTACTATCCCATTATCATGTCCTTCAGCAACTGTATGGTTGCTACATGATATGTCCAATTAGTATTACAATAGGTCATTGTATAATTGTCATTTGTGACATGCTGTCAAACCATTAATACTGCCAACTAAAAATAACTCTAACCATTTTCCAAATAAGACTATAAATTCTGACACTGACTTTGATTCAGTGCAAAGGGATGAACTACAGAATCTGTGAAACCTGGTGGATCTGGTTTTCATCAGTATTCACCTTAGACTTTTTTCCTAAGAAACTTTGTGGTCCAAGATGAGAGAGAACAATTTTGATCCCAAACATCCTCATGCTATGCTGGCATCCACTCTTGTATGAATACCAGCATAATTTGTACATGCAAGAAAACCATTCATAAACATATTTTAAACACTTGCTTTATTTTGTTGGGGCTTTTTTAAACCAGATCCAGCTTTTCAAGTACTATACCCACAAAACCATGTAAGTCTGATGATCTTCCTCAGCATAATAGTGTGAGGTGTCTCTGCCCATGGCAGGGGGGCTGGTACTAGATGATCTTAAGGATCTTTCCAACCCTAACTAGTCTGTGATTCTATAATCTTAATAACATGAGTTCCTTTTTTTTCCTGCCTCCTCCCCAAATTCAGTACAACCTCCTACTACGCTCCTCAGTTTCCTCCTGCTTTTAGTATACCATTTCGCAATTCTCAGAATTTAGTGCTGTGTTGATTCAATGCCTTTGATAATGTGCAACACGTCTAAATATTAGGTATTCCTTAAAAAGAATCCTTGTGAAGGATCAGGAGCTGTGTTTTAAAAACGGCGATGTACTATGTTGAAAATCATACCTTACCTGCTCTGTCAACTGTGCTGCTATGTCAAAATAATACCTTTTAGTTAACTCAAACATACAGTGTATTCCAGTTGTTTCTTTTTCTGCATTCTCTCCGCTCCCCAGATGACAGTCTTGTTGATTTCTGCTTGTGTTTTCATGCCTAAAGCCTTTTTCCCTTACAGAAGGTCATTAAGTTTCAGAGGGTTTTTTTCTGCATGAAGCTACCAAAATTAGTTTGTCTCTCAGTACCGCCCTGTTAGCATCCCAGAGACTAAACAATTCAGCTTCCTCTGGAGACAGGAACTAAGAAAGGTCATCTCTTGACCCAAGCAGGCTGTTCATATGCACTCTGTATCCCCTAGGTTGTCTATGGGTTTAGTACAAATCACTTTCAAGCAGTAGAAAGATGAAAGCTAATCTGATTTTGAATACACATCTTCTGGGGGGAAAAATCAAAACACCACAGCAAAACAAACCCTGGGAGCTTATTTATTTTTTGAGCTAAAAATGCTGTAAGGTATAAGCAGCAAAGAACCCCCCAAAAATGCAAATCCTAGCCTCCTAAATTGATTCTAAGAAGAAGCATCATCGCAAAGGAAAAGGAGAGGTTGACTATCCTGGGAAGGTGAGTTGACCCTTCAAGGGGAGCAGATGCCCCGGTGGCAGGTTTGTCACAGGAGACTTGGATATTAGTGGGCATGTCAGAAAAGCTTATTCATTTCCTAAGCCATCCAATCTGATTTTAATAATCTGTTTTCTTCTGGCCTCAGCGACATGGAAGCAAATAACAACAGAGACAACGAAGAGTCTCCTGAGCAACCCAGACTCGATGGATTGTCTCAAAAACCAGTTTAAATAAAAGATACTTGAACAGCGCCACAAGCACAGTAGGTCAATTTGGGACCTAACAGTGCCTCAGAGGAGAAATTTGCCTGCAGAAGATTAGGAAGGGATTATCTCCTCTTCCTCTGTAATCAGATAGTGGGAGCCACTAATAGTAAACATTTATCTCTGCAACTGAAACAAAAGGGCATCTCCTATTCTAACAATTCTGTGGTTAACACAGACGCCTGAAGTGATGGGATGAGGCGCTTTTCATTGTAACCGCTGTAGCATTGCACGTCTGGTTAACTAGCTCATTTGAGCCACTGCCAAAGGCTCAGTGTTGGTCTAAATGGACCACGGTCTGACTGGGAAAACCAACCTCATACTTACATGTAGTTTATTCCTGAAGTTCAAAAGCAGATCTCTAAGCAGATCCCCGGTCTTACACTTATAGGATTCAGACAGAGTTAAAAGTATGCTGGAAAGACTTCCACAAGTGAGGTTTCCTAAACTAAGTTGGTTTGCAACAGCATGCAAGTATTTACCAAGACACAGGACCAAAGAATCTTAAGGGCATAATCACAAAATAATAAAAATTATTTAAGTTTGTATTCTTATCCACCACTATTACAATAATAGTCTTATAAATAGATTCAGGCATTTGTCTGGTTTCATTTCAATTTTTGTCAAAGACTGATGTACCAGAATGTTAATGTTATATAATTATATATTCTGTAAACTAAAGCAGCATGGCGTACTGGTTGGAAATAGCACATTTCACACTTCATTACTTCTGCTGCAACTCAAGCGATGTTAAGTTCTAAATCTTCTGTTTCCAGTAGTCAGTGTTTCTGTGGTTGTTTCCTTTTTTTAAAGCCTTTCTGTGAATGGTGATGGTGGAAATGTGGTGGTTTCCTCCAGTAACAAACAGAGATAACAATGGAAGTGAACGGTAGGTCTGAGAAAAGCATATGGGTATCACAGCAAGCACTGGAGAGAGGACAGAACTTTCACCAGTGGCCCAAAGTTCAGACTACCATGGAAATGCTACAGCAAATGGGCCCAAAAGTCTGACTATTCTATTTTGAACCACAGCATCTTTCCTAGATTCATCAGATGAAGATAAATACCATATCGAGAGATTGCTATCAGGTTGTGAAATTGCTAGGTGATTTTTTAAATACAGAAGATCACTCAAACTGATCTGTAGAAACACACAAAGAATATGCTTGGTGAATTAAGAGAGCCCCAAAATGCTATAAACAATCTCCTACTTCATCACCTCTGAAAACGTAATTTGTACTGGCCCTTCAAACACACAATAACCACCAAGGAATGGGCATTTTTACCAATAGAGCAATAAAAAGATTAAACCAAGATGCCACCAAAGTCCACATCTTTCTTCACCTCTTAGCACACTTCCATGCTGATTGGGAGACAGTTTTGATACCAGCAGTGAGAACGGGAGAGAACAACCTTGATTTATTTTGATTTGTACTGCAGAAGGATGTCACAGCACATTATAGACTTTTCATTTGTCTCACAAAATCCAAATTGGCTGAGTGCAAATCAGTAATGTCAGAGTGGCTGAGGTATTCAACTGTAAACATAAAAAAGAGTCATGGGTCACCTTTAAAAGACAAAAATCTTTGAATTTATTCATATGGTTTTACAAACTTGTGAACGATGGAACTATCCATCTGCATGACACCAGCTCTATAATAAACGGAAGCATCAGTAGGCTGCAATGCTTATTTAGTAGCTTACAGCTGCACATGTGGATTTTCCCGGCAGCAGCAGGAGCACCCTACTCTCCCACTCATCCCATTGTGCAGCCTGTGAGTTTTCCATTACATGTCACAGCAGAAGCACCCTCACAGATATGAAGTCTTCCCCCCACTCAGTTCACAGACAGCTCAGCTCAGAGCCTTTGGGTTCAGTTGGGCTTCTAAATGGCAAACAGATTGCATGTAACAGACTCTCCTGCTTTCAAAGTCTCATGCAATGTGCGTGGACAACATCAGCAGGCAGACCACAAGGTCCTTCCCCATGAAGTTCTGAAACACTCTTTTTCGCTTTACCCTTTAGCTTATTCTGAAGAAGGCCTCCTTACTGAAGCTGCAGGTTACACTACACTAACAACAAATAGAATTCCCAGGGATGTAGTTATACACCATTTCACAATGCCTCCACATTTTAAAGGACATGAACTCTTCTTATATCGTAAGCAAAAAGCTGCCATCACTGCAATGCCACAGCAGCTTCTATTTAAGTAGCTTCTATCACCTCCTTGTGCTTACAAGTACTATGAAATACCAAGACTCACAATACCACCAAATTTTGTATCAAGGCAAATAAGGGTTAAGTTTCCAGTCTGGTATCACCCAGGAAGCCCAGAACTGAAATAGAGCCAAGATGTCCTGAATGGCAATCCTACACTATAACCCCAAGCACATCCTTCCATAAAGGTACTTTATTTCAAGATGCACATTTTTCTTTCCAACTTGGCAGTTTGGCTTCTTTTTAAAAACTTTAATTACAGCTCAAATTATGTTCCATTTATTTTTCCATGGTTGGCTTTTTCCTGTCTCAGGCTCCACTGTTTTTTCCTCTCTCCAGAAACACCAAATGCTTTAAAATCTCTTTTGTTGTTAGCAAGCAGGAAAAGAGGAGGATTTCTTGTGAATCTCTCTCTGTCTCTCCACTCAGGAAACAAAACAGATGTGCTCTCCTCAGGGAGAAGGATCCTATCGCACAGCAGGTGTGAGCAAAGGCTGCTTTGCATGTGGAGAGGAAAAGAGCGGCATGAAAGGACCTTGCTGGAAAAGCAGCACCGATGGCAACAGCATTTGGGTTTTGAGCAAGAAAGAGAAGTTCATCCACCTAAAGAAAAGAAAGGGTATGGGGAAAGCAGTAGGGAAAATCACACCCTGCTTTGCATTGGCAGGAGGACTAAGGGCTACTGCCAACTTTCCTGATATTAATCTACTGTTTCCCTTAAAGCAACAGCTCCACAAACCAGGGAATGGCATGAAAATGTCTACTTTGTTTTTTTAAAAGGCTTAATGCTTCAGCCTGAAACCAAGAATAGCCTAAAGACTCAATTCCCAGGACATTCAGCGCAAAACGTGGGCTCTTTTTAAACCTCATTATTTCTGAAGGGGGTCAACACTGGGCATGTTAATAGTTCAGGCTGACATTACGGGGTAACTTTCACAGCCTGAAAGACTTCCTAAGCCCTTCCTTGCAACCTGAGAGGGTAAGTCTTAAAAATCCTCAGCATTATAAGAAACAATTACTTAGATATAATTTCACATTTTGAAACACCTCTTTTGTGTATATGAACACACAGCTAAGAAATAATCCTGGTTGTGTTAACAGCAGCAGATCTTAGACAAACTTGGAGTCACTATAGAAGTATTTGCAGGAAACACAGCCCATTGCATATGGCAATAATTATGCAGAAACTGGCACAGTTAGTTCCAACCATTGATTTGATACTGGTCTCACTTAGGATGAAACAGTCATGCTCAGTCTGTATCACACAGGGAAAGAAAGGTCAAAGCAGCTTCCTCCTATCTCTATGAAGACTGGTTACAAACACAGAGAAAAGAAAAATAGTTTCCTTTGGAGTTTCATGGAGTTTTATTTTTTGTCCTCTTGCAGATCAAAGAGGATCTTTTCCTGCAAGAACTAAGTCACGTTTGCATAAATGTCAGCTCACTTTTAAGAACAGTCTTGCATTACAGGCAGGCAGCTTTATCTGCAGAGCTTCATTTAAAAAAGGAGACATCAAATGAGCTGGTCTCAATGCTGCTTCCGAGATCAAATTTGAGAAGGGACAAGTGTTCATAGGCATTATTTATACTCGAACACAGGCCCAGATGCATCCCTAGAACCTCCAAACTCCTTCTGTCACCCTCCCCTGGCATATTCTTCTTTAATGTGGGAATAATGCCACAGCAAACAAAACTGTGCTCACTTGTGAATGAAAGAGCTGTGGTATTCAGCTACAACTTCACTGCTTAGTTCATCTGTTTAATTTTGATGGATGCACTTCTGACAAGTCCCTGGTGAGCAAAACTGGCTGTTTACAGAGGGGATTAGGAGTCCTGGAGGACAGGCAAGACTGCTAGATACCCACACTTATAAATAGGCAACTGGCAAAGCTGCTCAATATTTCTGAGAAGCGTTACTATATTGCATCATGAAACATCAGAGCTGTATAAATGTGTGATAACACCATTGAATGCAGCAGGAAGTCAGTGCAGCGCAGCACCAGAGGGGCAGGAGAAGAAAGCAAAGCCAAATCTACAGCAGTAGGTTTCTTCAGAAACACCCAAACCCATATTCCCAGGGGGTGTATGCCCTGGAGCTGAGACCACAGGATGGTAATCCAGCAATCATATACTGATGCACAACAGAACAGAGACTTCTGCTCTTTGGATTAATTATGGCAGAGCTGCATGGTAACATCTCAGCACACTGTCATATCTGCACAAACTTTTTACTGCAGGTAAGAGGGCCAGAGCATTGCAAACAAGCCCCTCCTCCTCAAGGACTGAAAAAAATACAAGCTAAAACTCCAGTTTGAGTTGCTTTTGGCTGAGAAGTGAGGCCAGCCATAGGTTGGAAGTGGAAATGCTGCCTGGAAGAACTACCGGCAATATTCTAAGAATCCAATTCAGTTTTTTATAGGAATGCTATTCTAAACCAATGGAAAGTTAAAAACCTGATTGTTTTCTTCTTGTGGCACCATGTTCTAACTGCAAGCAGCCATTGTGGCCCCAGTGCCACCTCTCAGATGCAGCAGCAAAGGGACAAAGGTACAGTCTGTGCACTGGGCCAGCACAGCTGCTCCGCAGGGGCCAGGAGGGCAGTGGCAGGCCATGAAACCTCAGGAAAGCAGATGACTTCATCAGATCCCACAGAGCTGTGCTTGGTAAGAACAGACAAAAGATCCCAAGTCCTCCGCTGTCTTTATACTTTACCTTTCTACTGTGGAAGTAGAACGAAACCTGTTCTGCTGCATGCATGAACCTCTGGAAATACTGAGGAGCCAGCCTAGGTTTGTCTCCGTTACACAAAAGCACTTTGTATCTTCTACTCTTGAGAAATAAGCAGATTAATAAGTTTGGTCCACCAAACAATAAATAATTTGTCTGCACAAACAGATTTGATTCAAACAGCCCAGTAGTGCATGCTACCAATACAGCAAGCTGCCTGCTGTAAATGCAATGCTTTCTCCAACTATAGGAAAGCAAAGGGACAGAGCTGCTGAAGGGTGATGTGAAATTAAAGAGGGAATGAAATGTGTGATCTTATTTAATCACACCTGGTGCTTCAATTTTTCAGTAACAGCACCCTGCTAGACTGTGTCAAATCGGTTCTACAAAGAAAAAAATTATGGATGGAAAATGAATTAACTCTTTCGTCCCTGCTGTTAATATGTTACACCAGCCAGAGACAGTTTTAGATGCGGCTGTTAAGAATCCTTTTTTCCCAGATGAAAGGCGCTCGACACCCGGCACAGTGGATGATAGTGCTTCTGTGCCAACAGATGAGCATGCGCCCACTCTGAGAAGCACAAGTCTTGAGTGTGCATATGACCTATTCTTATACACAAGAAATCTTCGTGGTCAGAATCAACTTGAAGAATTGAAGTACCATGCTGGGACCAGTCATTTCTATTCATTTCTTTAGGTGGGTGGCACATATGTGCAGAGAGACAGGCAAAGGAAGCAGGACAGCCAGGGACAGCAGGATGTGAAAGGGCAGAAATCAGATCTTCCCTTGCCTTGGGCTCTCTGCTCAGCACTGATTTCCTGCAAGAAGAAAATTCATCCCAGCAATTACCTGGTTTCTGTTTTTTTCTGGGCTTTCCTTTTTTGAGGATTTTAGTTTGCTTCCTTGAAGCCTTGTTTTGCAGTTTGGGTTAATATTAAACGCAAACATAATTTGATTCTGCAAGCACTGCATTTTGCGATCACTATGTCCCATTGGCTAGTCAGACACTGATTCTCTGTGTGCCCTATGTACTAATAAATCACTTGTGATAATGGCCAGCAAGGTGCTCTATCTAATGTAAAAATGGTAATTGTGGTCAAATGTTCCATTCTTCAGGGAATAGGGAAAAAAAATAATTCTTCTACATGATTTCACTCACCAGCAGAAAATAAAAAGCCAAGGTATAATTAGCTCAACATAACCATCTTTATATTAAATTCATAGAGAAGGCAATCAAACATGAAAAATAACTAGCAGGCTCCCATTCTGGTTTCCTCATTGAATTAATGTCACCAGTAAAGCACTGGATGAAGTAAGATATACAAGGCTGGTTGAGCTGTGTGTTTGGAGAACAGTTCATTTTTAGATGGGAGAAATTTCTCTATGCAAGTGTTACCTGTTTAAGAAATTGGTATTCATTAGGACAATACCGTCTCATGAGACATCTAGTTTTTACAATATGGATTCAGCCAATTTACTGAAAAACTAAGGCATTAAAGCAAATATCTCAGAACAGTTTTAAGAACATCTTAGTCTCTTCATCATTACTCGTATAACTCATGCTCCAAAGGATTATTACACCAAGGGACATTTTTAATGAATAAAATAGCATTGTAAAAGACCTCCATAAATAGAAGATGCTAACACGGCACCATAAGGGCTTAATTTAAACCAGGGTTAC
Source organism: Psittacus erithacus (assembly GCA_009867235.2). Lineage (NCBI taxonomy): Eukaryota > Metazoa > Chordata > Aves > Psittaciformes > Psittacidae > Psittacus > Psittacus erithacus. The sequence continues at coordinate 30,066 of WYDI02015174.1, forward strand.
TTAAAATGCTGAATATAATCATAGTTCAAATTAACAAAAGGGAACCCTTGGTTTAAATCACTTTTATTCTTATTTTGCATTTTTAATTGGTATTTTCCTTTGGTGGAGCCATAGATAGAATTGAAGTGATTGCAAAAAGATCATCCGGTCGATCCCTCCCTTGAGGCAAAAATAAATATCCTCACAGGTGACTCTAACTTATTACTCACACCTACAACCCTCCTCTACTCTCATTCCCCCAAATCCTCCACTCTAATATACCTATGTTACATTTCTAATATTAAAACTAAATGTCCTGAGGTGCAAAGTGAACTAATTACTCTCCCTTTTACCTTTGGGTGGGTAGAGAGGGCATGGGGAAACACCACTATGATTTTATATTACAAATAATAGAATCACAGAATGGTTTGGGTTGGAAGGGACCTTAAAGCTCATCCAGTTCCAACCCCCTGCCATGGACAGGGGCACCTTCCACTAGACCAGGTTGTTCCAGGCCCCGTCCAATCTGGCCTTGAACACTGCCAGGGATGGGGCAGCCATAGCTTTTCTGGGCAACCTGTGCCAGGGCCTCAGCACCCTCACAGGGAAGAATTTATAATTCTAATGTCAAATCCTAATGTCGAGTCTAAACTTCCACTCTGTCATATACCTGAAAGATTGGGTCTCTTTCCAGCTTTGTCCTCGCATCCTGGACCTAACTCTTTCAGTATTTCCTCACTGGTCTTTTCTAAATCTCTGCTCACTCCTACAGCTCTCTTCCTGGCTTTCTCCAGTTTGCCTGTGTTGTTTCATGGTGTGAAGCCAGCTCTGGACATTATCCCAGCAGAGCAACAGACAGCCAACAGAAATGTGTTAAGGATATCCTATAGCTTACATGCAGGACTCCCACTTACACTGAAGTCTGGTGTCTTCCCCATTTTCTCCCCCAGACATATCCCAGTGCTGACTCATATTCAGCTTGTGATAACCCAACACCACATGCTCTCTCACAGTACTGTTACTTACTCAGACATCCCTCGTCTTCATACACACACTTGTTTTCCCTTCCTCACTGCAGGCTTCCTTATTTACATTTTCTGATTTCCCATTTTACTCATTTCAACCACTTCTGCATTTTATCAAGATCACTTTAGACTTTAAACCTCTCCTCCACAATATCCAAATCCTACTAGTTCCTCGCACCCTGCACTCATCAGTCCATCATCCAAGACACTAATGAAAGCCATGAGCAGCACAAAGGCCTGGAGTAGAATCTAACAGCACTGCACTTCAGGCTCCCTCCCCATCTGCCAAGCAAATAATAACTATTCCTTGACTCAGAGTCTCACCTGCCTCCCAGTAATTTCACCTAGATGATTTTTTCCTCCTTTCCTTTCAAGAAGACTACCTGGCTTTCCACAACACTGCCGAAACCATCACTAAAGACATACCTACTACTTCTATTTCCTACACATCCTATGCATTCAGAAAGGAAATCAGAGGTTTGACACGTTTTTTTTTTCTTAATAAGCCCACACTGGCTCTTTTCCTATCAGCTCATTATCCCCTAGGTGTTTACAAATTGATTCATAATTTTGCAGAGCATTTCACCATGTATCAGAGTTAAGCTGACAGGTTTCCTCACTTCAGTGTTTAAGTTTGCCCTTCCTCACCCTTCACAAGTTCTTAAAGATAAAAGCTAAAGTTCAGGGATGGCCTCATCTGACTCCTAGAAGTGAATTTCAAGAGACACTGATGACTTGGCTGCATCCCATAAGCATATTCCACCTCTGTCCCTATTCCAACTTGTGTTATTTACCCTGTTTTAAAATTAACTGTTCCAAGCACCCCATCATGATTAACGCATTTGGAAAAACTGAATCCAAGAAAGGCTGGTGCTCATCCTCCATCCTGACCAGCTTTCCCCTCTTTGTCCACAGAGTAACAGAACTCTAATTTTCTTTGTCTTTCCCTTATGGTTATAGTCTTGAAAACCTGTATTTTAATACCCCTTGTAGCTGCAACTCATAAAACAAGGTGTTTGTGCTACTTTTAGATTTTTTGCCTTAGCAATGCATTCTCCTGTACCCATTAGTTGTAGTATTCCTGATTTTTAAGTAATTGCAGAGGGCCTGAATTACTTTTCATATTTTGTGTCTTTCTCCTTCAATGGGACAGTCTCCTGCCATGTCTGTGGTATCTTGTCTCCCAAAAAACTGTCAGTTCCTTTAAACTTTCTTTTCCCTCCCTTCCCAGCCCTTCCCTATCTAATCCAAAGTTCAAAGACATCAGCTCTTTTAAAGTCTTTTCAGCTGCTTATACTCATTCTTTCCTCTCCTTCAGATCACTCTTTTGTGATCATTTTCACTCACATTACCTTCTGTCTTCAAATTCTCAACAGTTTCCTTCTGATGACTCAGAATAAAGCATAAGGTAAATTCCTTCACTAACTTCCTTTGCCGTCAGAAACAAAAGTAACCCTCTTTAGATTTTAACGCTTTCGACAGCCTAGACAAAATTCACTTGACCAAGGGTGGGCATCTATTCAGCTTGTCACTCTAAAGAGATCAGATTTCCCAGAGTGACATTCAACTTACACCACAGTAGACGCCTAAAGCAAATCATATAAAACATCTCTAATGGATCCTATTTTTCCCAGCATGACTTACAAAGGGAAGCTTTGGCGATAAGCTTGCATGATGGCATCTATCAATCACAGAACCATGCAGGATTGAAGACACCTATGGAGATCTCTAGTCTAACCTCCTGCTCAGAGCAAGATTAATATTAGAGAAGGTTGCCCTGAGCTGTGTCCAGTTGATTTTGGAATATCTACAAGGATGGAGAGATCCACACCTTCTCTGGGCCCGTTCCACTGTTTGATCGCCCATTTTCCCTCCCCTTTACATTAAGTTAGAATTTTCTGTATTCCAATTTGTGCCCATTGCCTCTTGGTCTGGCCCTTTGCACATATGATAAGAAACCGGTTCTGTCTTTTCTGCATCCTCCCAACAGGCAGTTGCAGTAACACCCCAACACCTGCCTTCAGGCCGAACAAACCCAGCCCTCACCCTCTTTTCCTACATCAGGTGCTCCTGGCCTTTGGTCATTACCTTGGTGTCCACTGACACACTCCAGTTTGTCAATGTCTTTCTCATACTGATCACAAAACTGCACAGACTGCTCAAGATGTCATCTCACAAACAGAAAGGAACAATCAGTTCCCTTGACCTTCTGGCTACCTGGCTGCTCCTACAGCCCAGTAGGCTGTGGTCCTCCTCTGAGTGATCATGCTGCCCTCCAGCACCTCAAGCACTGCCCCCAGTTTGGGATCATCCCACAAATTTGCTGAGGGTGGACTCTGACTCATCTTCATGATCACTAACCAAAGTATTCAGACAGTATTGTCCCCTCTATCAATCTTTTAGGGATGCCAATAGTTCTCCATTCACTTCCCATCTCCTTAGTAATTCCATAAATCAGCAATCTGGCTACAGGGAATCTGTGGGAGAAAATTACAAAGGCACTTGTAAAGTCAAGGTACACAACATGCACCACTACTTCCCTTCCCACACAGCCAATTTTCTCATCACAGAAGGCAATCAGGGTGCTTTGCCCTTAGTAAATCCATGGTGGCTCCTCCCAGCTACCTCCTTGTCCTTTGGGTGCCTGGACCTCTAAACTTGCTCCTCTGAGTCCTCCATACAGCTGCTTTCTGTTAATAGCTCTTGATAGTCGAAATGTTCCTTACCCCTTAAGCCTCTCCTATCAATACTGCTGTTAACTATTCAAAAAATACAAAACCTCTTGTCCTAAGGGTGTGGGCAGTGTCAGCTTGTTGACATAAATTTAAATAGAGCTTCTACCAATAAATGCGGCATTTCTTTTTCAGTTAACACAACCTACATGTATTTATCTACACGATTAGCACTTTTATACACAACTCTTGACTGATTTTCATTCCTTATGTTCTCATTATATTTGAGCATGAGTAATGATAGACTATGATAGGTATTTATTTGGGATTAATGTTAAGTTCTAGTTACAAAATAGATCCTGGCATGTAAAAGTGAAATGCAATAAAGATGTTAAAGAATGGTATTTTCCAAATAAGCTACATAATCAAGGCAAAAATAAGCTTATCATTATACTTTTTAAGTAATCAGTCTCATTAAGCAAGGAATCATTACACTGGTGAACTGAATGTCAATTCTAGTTGCCACATTTCTCAAGATCACAGAACTGGTAGCTCTTATCCCCTACTGCACAGGTTTTGTTTATAGATTAAAAGAGGAAAACAAGCTTTTCAGCTTTTTTTCCTCCCAAGTGGTTTTTTACTTTTGAATGAGGCAGTCACTGGATTGAAATAGCTGAACAAACATGAAAAAGATATTATCTCTGCACCTGCAGAAGTAAAACAAGAGTTTAGCTCTTCAACAACAGGTGTTTAACCAGTGACTTTCCCCAGTTCTGTTGTCTGACTTCCTCTGCATTTCAGCAGCAATTACTCACTGCTATACACTGAAAAAATATGAATTTAAATAATTACAAGAACTTGTAAGATCTAAATTTACTTTTGTATGAAATTCAAACAAATCCAATGTACTTTTCTTTAAAAAAGCAAATATGCAGCACAGTTTTAATTTAAAACCACATTAAATATTTCATACCCACTTTGCACCTCACGGTTTGCAACTGTTGGAACTACTGCAGGATGTTAACACTAGTTTTGGTTCTTTGAGTTTTTTGAAAAGCAAGGGGAAAAGAAAACCCATGACAGACCTTGCTGTGAAAAAAAGATACAGAAGCACTTGCTGCTTCATCCCCACTAGAATCCAAGCGTGCGCTGGGGGGAAGAAACAGGAATGAGAAACGGGGGTAGATGTGAACAAAATCGGGTTTTGATATTCAGAACAGTAGTGCAATTACTTTGGAGCAAACATGTTGCTGCCCTCGAAAAGCTTTTATTTCATGCTTTTGCAGTTGTAACACAGGTTTTAAAATTTCAAGCTGTAACACGTACAAAATGTTGCTTCACTACTGCCAGTATGGTTCAACCTGGCCCCTTTGCATGGAGTTTGACATTATTCCTATCTCAGACACAGCTCTGAACCAAAAAGCTGAAGATGCCAAACAATGCTTTTAAAGCTCACAAGATCAGTTTGCATTTATATCACTTTCTTTGTCTCTCTTCCTTCAATTTTAAATGAAAATACTTCCTCATTTCTAAACAGGCTAAGTTGGATAACAATAAGAATTGTTCTAAATAGGAACTGGAGATGCTAAAACACATACAACTGGGCATGGATGAATTTTATTTTCTGTTTGGTACATCCGTCAAGCACCTAAATCTGATGTACTAATAAAACAAGACAGCTTAGGGCAATAAACATGTCAGGACATTGAGAAGAAAAGGAATTGCTCCCTGCAGTATGCTGCACACTTGAGACCACTCTGGGGAGGTTTCCCTCTGCTGCTGACAGCAATCCAGCTTCATCAGTCTAAGCCAGTGGGTTTCCAACCTTGTTCCCTGTCTCCCACCTGAGCGCATCATGTGCCATTAGTTTCTTCTCCCTTCTCTCCACAGTGTGAGAATTGGTGGCTGGGACAGAGATGCAACTATATTGGAAAGTCTTCGGCAAAGTCAGGACACAAAGCACAGAAAGCAAGACTAAAGCCCATACTGAGTCTACCGAATCCAGATCCTTGCTCCAGCAGTGGCTCTCAGCAGCTGCAGAAACCCTGCTTTGCATCTCAGACTTGGTTCGCAGCCGTTTTGTTAAAGCTACAGCATCCCTTCTCATACTATTCCTCTGCTACATTCAGGAACTCCCACTGTGAATACCCCAGTCAAGGCAGCCTTCACATCCCCAAAATACGAGTCAGTGGTCTAAATGACTGAAGGCAGCCCTGAACACACATCAGCTGCTCCAGGATTCCCACTTATCTGTGCAGCTCCCCAAAGCACGGCTGCAGGCAACACTCAGCTACAACACCGGCAGCTACCAAAGAGCCACCCACTGTATGGCTCCAAACACAGACCACACCAATCAGAGCAGAATAAGCACAGAAAGAGTTGACAGGGCGGAGGTGTTCATGACAGAAATCATCTTCCAGCTGTGTTTTAACAAAAACCACATTTGAGCCACCTGCAGCCACATTCAAGGAGTTTGGCAGGCAGTCAGGGGATGTGCTACTTTCCCACAGGAAGGTAGAATTAAAGGGTTTTTTCAGGATATATACAACCCACTGATATTGGGCTGGATGCAGATCTTTAACTCAAGTAACACCCATTCATTTCTCACTCTTGACTGGCAGGAGAAAAGAGGGAAGGAGGTCCCCAGCCTAAAGGAACACAGGAGACTCAGACAGCAAGCACAAAGTTCATCTGCTTTCTGGAGTGAGAAGCACTCGGTTTTGGGTATGTGAACGCAGGAAATGAGTATGCAAAAGCTCCTTTGTACCATATACTGGTCACATATCCATATTATCCAAGCCACCTGAAAGACAAACATCCAAGAACAGACAGCTCACTGGAAAAGATCCTGCTTTGCTCAGTCTTTCCAGGTTAGTCCTAGTTTGGAGGCAACCCTAATCTTGTTTCAATTTTTCCATGAATATTTAAAGCTCTGTCCTTCAGCTTATCATGCAGCAGGCAGGTAAACAAACAGCCAGCAATGTGGGTAACAGAATGGCCAGGGGCTCAGAAAAAGGGGATGAAGATGAGGGGCAAACCACAAAGTCCCACAATGCATGTGATGGGACCCATGCTGTCTCGATCTGCCAAGCATCAGAGGTGAAGGACTAAGCATATTGCTCAGTACAGTTCAAAAATGTCGTGCATGTTATCAGTCACTTAATAAGGCTGCCAAAAATTGTGAAGGAACAGAATGAGCAATGGGAGCTGTGGGTCTGACCACTGAAACCCAGAAATACCCTTTTGAAAAGCTGGCCTTATTTGCTCCAAATCGGTTACAGCAGCCAATTTGAAGCTATCACACCAGCATGCTGTTCTATGTAAGTTAATAAGCACTTACTATTGATAATTTCTGCAGCGGCTGCTTAATTTTTAATCATATCCTTCATTTACTGATTACATTTTTATCCAATTAGAGTGTGTGCATGTGTGTGCATCCGTATGACAGAGAGAACATGCTTAACTGTGTTTAATCTGAAGTACAATGTCTTGTTTTCTAAACGAGGAGGTATGTGTGTCTCCTGCTTGACATTTTTTCACACAGACCTCTTATTTTTCTGGAGAATGGCATCTCAGGCTGCTGTGTTACGCTGCACCATTCTGCTGTTAGAAATGGGCACCACTGACCTCTCTGTGCAAAGCTGTACATGGGCTTTGGAATTGAATGTCATTAAAATAGCCAGTGCTAAGGAATAGGTGGTTTTACTGGAACTTTCCTGAACAGAAATCCCAGCATCCCTTTTCATCTGTAGGTCAGACATTTAGGTAACACCCTGGGACACCTTCATCCTCCTCAACTCCATTTCAACCTTTCATTAGATTCCTATAGTCATAAAAACTATATGCACTGAAGGGCTGGAAGATGGCTCATTTATTTTTAAGCACTGACAATTTTCCATGGTGACCAACAATAAAAGTTCTCAATTACAGAGGGAGAGTAAGTAAACCGAAGGACAAAGCTTTGAGGAGAGCTGAGTGATGAGAAGGATAGGGATTAGAACATCTCAGAGCCCAACAGATGAGCTAATCACAGATAAAATAATATTATATTCCTATTGCTACCTGACATGCTGGTTGGTGTAATGCCAGTGATTAAAAAAAATCAAACAAGGAAAGGCAGAAATGCACTCGGCAGAGACATAATGTAGTTGATATGGATCCTCTAAGGAGCAAAGCTCTCCCGAGCCTTGAGTTCATGGCTCAGCACCTGGATACTCACATCCCACTGCAGCTGTATCCCTGCATCATGGAATCACAGAATCATAGAACAATTAGGGTTGGAAAGGATCTTACGATCATCTCATTCCAACCCCCCTACCATGGGCAGGGACACCTCACACTAGACCATGCCACCCAAGGCTATGTCCAACCTGGCCTTGAGCACCGCCAGGGATGGAGCATTCACAACTTCCCTGGGCAACCCATTCCAGTGCCTCACCACCCTTACAGTAAAGAACTTCTTCCTTATATCCAATCTAAACTTCCCCTGTTTAAGTTTTAACCTGTTACCCCTTGTCCTATCACTGCAGTCGCTAATGAAGGGACCCTCCCCAGCATCCCTATAGGCCCCCTTCAGATACTGGAAGGCTGCTATGAGGTCTTGAGAGTTATGCTGAACCCTCCCCACCCCACCACCCCGTCATCTACTTTGTATGCCTTCAGTGAGAAAAAGTTTCCTCTGCAAACACAACATCTCCAATTTCACTTCTTTTTTTCTAGAGCACAAGAAAGGCAAAGATAGGAAATAGATATGTTCATAGAAAAAATAAACATCTGAAAGTCCCCGTAATAGAAAGAAACTAAAGAGCTATGCCTATAGGTGTCTTAACAGTGGCAGAACAGGTTGGATTAATGTGCTGAGGTAAAAGACTAACAAATAGAGAGGAATAAACTGCTTTTAGAGTAAATACTACAGGTTGCAGTGCCCTTTTCCAGAATCCCAGTGCACTCTAGCCAGAGCATGGGGCAGTTATATGTGCCCTCACACAGGAACTGTTCCTAAAAACACCCTCCCTGGAGAGCGCTGCCGCTGAGCACACTCAGCCCTGCACTCCAGGAACTGGAATCCTGCGCCTAAAACAAAATCTGCCTGCATCAGCCAGGCAGCGCAAAGAGGCAGCTTCAGCTCTTGTTCTCTTCTTTGCCCCCAGGAGCAGGAACTCGCAGCAAGGAAGGAGGAGACTGTAATAAAAAGGAGACAGGAAGGTCTCCAGTAGGCTCTGAGTCCTAAAGATAGCAATGAATCTAGCACGAAGGGAAGGAGGAAACCACCCTCCCACATAAGAGGAAACCCCAAAATAAAACCTTTTGGCAGATGGTAAAAGGCTCTAGTATTCAATAAAACGAACACACTGCACAAGGATGCAACAGAGCTTTAAGGGAGTCACAGAAAGCCCAAACAAAAGACATATGAAGAAGCTTTTCTTTTCAGTTGCTCTTCTGTGTGATTATTTCAGATCATTTTTTTGATAGGTTTGACCAGACTTTGTATTTGATTGAAATTATGCAGTCCAAGGTTTTCAAAGACTTACACCTTCGTTGCCTGTACTAATGAATTATATGAAAGGGAATAAGTTTTCAGTGAGTTTTTTGAATTATAAAGCAAAAGTTCAGTTCCAATGTGCATTTCATCTGGGACTCTCAGCATGGCCCTGGCCTTCCTGTGTGAGCCAGAACTCACCTCACAGAGTTAACAAAAGCTACAATCAGAAAATAACAACAACAATTATAATAGTAACAACAACAACAATAATGACTTAATATTTGTATCAGGCTCAACCACATCCAGACGAAAGGAAGAACGCAGAGGACTAGGACCGGTCTAAGTGCAGTTATTCAAGCACTCCTGTCTGAGAAAAACTGCCAAAGCACAGGTAACTTACAACCGTATCCCCCAAGACCATATACAAAATGAGTCCTTGTCTGCTTCAGACTAAAGGACCATTTAAATTACATGTAAGAAATCAACCCCAAGATCCCTTAACTGAAACTTGCAACTCATTAATTTCAGCCTTTTTGGTTGGTGCTTTAATTCTACTGCCATTAAGCAGTTGAAAAGATGTTCACAGAAAGTAACAGAATATGAAAGAAGATGCTATCAATTGTAGCAAGAAAAGCAATTTAAGAGCATTGAATAACCAAATTTTGCTAACAGGTACAGATAAAGACTATAAAATTAATATACTAAGGCGATGGAAGACTGGGGTCAAATTAAAAATGGGTAACATAGCTTGTTATACGTTTCATGCTCAGAAGGAAATGGTAGGAAAAGCTACTGCCTACTTTTCCCTTATTTAATATTAGCTATCCCAAACTAGATGGCAAGTCTTCCAGCTGACAGAAGCAGGAACCTCCAGATGGCAATGCATTGCTCCTATCATGGGCATCTGTTTTAGAACAGCACAGACCACATCTGGAGGTGGCTGTCGTTCTTCATTGATTATTTGAGGAATGCGAGCAATGAGTTCGACCAGACACCTAACTTGTAGCTGGCAAACATAAAATGCAACAAAGACACTTCAAACTGCTCAACCTAAAAGACAGCATACTTGTTTTTATCTTTGATTATGCCATTTTAGTAGAGAGCATGAATAAACAATAATAAAAGATAAAAGCTTTTTTTTTTGCTTTAATTTTCAACTGTGATTATGAAATTACGATTGCAAATAACACAGGCAGTGCATACCATCAAAAGTGATTTTGAGACCAAGTGAAAAATAGCTTTCTACAGTGAAGAAAAAAGTTCTAAGAATAAAATATCAAAATTGTATTTTTGATACAGTAAAATTGGCCAGGATCATACTTTCAATTTTAGAAAGACCTATGCCGAGTTAAAGAACAGAACACACATGTTTCTGTATTTGTGGTTTTAATTAAGATACTAAAAAGGTTTATGAATTTGATCCAAAGGTCAGCAAAGTCATTGGTACCCTTCATTGATTTGAATGGGCTTTATAGTCTCATGCAGTAGAGGAAAAATGGGGTTGATCCTGTTCTCATTTTAACTAGTTTCACATATCACTGAAATCAGTGGAGCGTTACTCCTTCAGTTGCCTTCACAGAACCAAGAGCAAAGTTGAGGTCTCAGATTTTCAAAGGGAGATAATTGGGATAAAAGCAACATGTACCTGGTGGTAGACATAAATTTACATTCTTCATAGTAGAGTAGCTACTCTTGCTGTTTTCTCAGTGTGCTAGAATTTATACAGAATGTGTGCATGAAGAGCATGGACCAAGTTTTAAGTCAGCTAAAGACTTTCACAAAGACTATCGGCAAATTAATTATAAGCAGCAGAAACTTAAAGATGTTTCTAGTTTAGCACTAGTTTAGGTTCCTAGACACTAGAAACATTCCTAGAAACATCCTTGATAAAAGGGTTCCTCTCTTCTGGTTCCAGGTTTACATTCCTTACCTAAATAAGCTGGGTTCTGATCATCTGGATCAAGAGAAAACACTGAAGGAATCAGTTAAAACATATATTCTCATACCAGAATTATCATGCAATTAGCTAAGCCATGTAGAAGTACAGTAAGATTCCCACAGTGAATTACTAGAGGGAAACCAAAGAAATTCCAATAGCAGCAATGGTACAATAAAGGAAAACATAAGTTGCTCAAAAAGCAATGGTCACACATTCTAATGCTTATCACATCAGCTGATATATAAGAAGGGAGAAAGAAAATTTATCAACAAATAATTCTAGCAAGTGAGTATCAGTAAATAACAATTCTCTCAGAGCTTATTAGGATTAGAAGAAAATAAACCACGGTTTTCCTGATGATAGCTGAAAAAAATCTGTATACCTAAAGGAAACATTTCTAGAAAAAGACAAAAAAAGCTCATAGATGTCTCATTTTATGAAGATACACCCCAGCAAAAAGACATTCATTACCTTGATGGGCTGTAAGGGCTGGCTGCTTTTCTATGACCCTCAAAAAACCATGCTCCAGGTTTAAGTAGAGATCTACAAAAGTCAACAATACCAGTGGTTAGTGTCACAGTCAACAGCTGTAACAGAATGGATGCCAGCTGCACTGCTGACCACATTAAAGCAATTCTTGAGTCTAGAGAAAGATCCATTCAGAAATTAGGCATGTGACAACTGATTTGTTAGTGGAGCTTCAAAGGTAGGACTGTCCCTCCCTCCCTCTTTCCTCTCCCTTCCATCTGAAATACAGTTTATTTGCTTCAAAGTCTTTAAAATTTGGACCAAGAATTATGACACTGTGCGAGTGTACAGCATAGGGAATTTTCAAAGGTCTATCTGCATCCTTAGTTACATGACACTTTTAAAAGCCAGTCCATTGTCTAAGATGATGCTGATTGCTCCTTCCGGCATCCAAGGTTCTTTAAATATGGCTGGACCATCTTGGCACCTTATGACAGAAAAACACAAGGAATGGCTGAAAAATGTTCCACATAGTTATACTCTGGAACAAGCTGAGGGAATTCTTCACCAGACCACTGTAGTCCAGTAAGTCCTCTAAACACTCGAGCTAAAGGAAAATCAGCAAAAGAAAACTAGAGCAGGAGATATTAATCTCTTGGCCCAATTTTAACAACAATTCTCAGTTACTCAGGAGTTCTTAAAGGAATGAAAGACCAAAAGAAATACAGTAAGAAAGATGTCTTTCCCCTTTACTTCTCAAGACAACTGGAATGACCTAACATTTTAAAGAAAGAAGGAAATGTGTTTACCATTCCTTCTCCATCTCTACCTCTGACATATGCCAAAGAGGAAAGAGAACAAAAACCATACAGCTTAGAGGACTTTGGAGAGTAAATTTTGACCACAGAAGCTTTGCCATATGCTCCCTGAACAAAGGCATAATCGGCAAGAGCCTCCTCTTTCCGCTGTGCAAGACCTTTGTTTCTTTCAGGTTTTTCTCTCAAAAAAGAGCTCCTGAAAGTCCTACACAACAGTGGTCTCTCAACACAAAGAAGCCTCAAGAACTGAACTTCAGACTCTGCCAGCTCACGTCACAGACAATAAGCTTCCCAACTGGTCTCAGTAAAAAATAAAGGAATATGGTAAAATTACTTGTTTCAGGGCTGAGGTGTTGGAGATGTTTCAACTCCATCTCACATCATCAAATGCCAACTGATTGGCTCGGCAGCTAGGTATCCCAGATGAACTGACTAGGAAGATCTGAATTTTGTTTCTAGTGGAGAGGACTCAAAACTTTAAAACCATGTCAATGTATATGTCTTCAGGCTGCACTCAAGCTTGAAGAACCTTGACATGCCTTTTTGTTCACGTACTAAAGTCTCCACTTTGCCTATCCCTACAGTTCCTGAAGATGAGAGTTCCAGCCCTCCTGTATAGTTCAGTGAGTATGCCGAATCAGAGTCCTGATGTTTTATACCAGGCTGTCTGGATGTAATATGATGTGCACATTCACGAGTCTGGCTCTTTTCTAAGCAGGTTATCTTCAGGTGAAAGTCACTGTACAAGCCAAATGTATGTAAACCAACTACTTTTCCAACAACATGGATAAGGTAAACTGAGAATAAATTCTAGGATGTAGATGAAATCTTAGTGTGGTTGAGGAGCTTCAGAACTGTGTGGCACTGCCATGTATGTACTGGCGAAACCTCAACTCATTGCTCTGACACTGAGAAAAACAGTTAAAGACTGACTGTATGTCCTCACAAGTGGCACCTTTGGAAAACCACTGCAGTTCTTACAGAACTACTCATGGCAGATTTCCTTACTATATCCTTTCTTCGTACAGGTAACAATAAGTCAGGTGACTGGGAGGTATTTTTACTGATAAAACCCTCAAATGTAACACAATGCATAACAATATGTATTTAAATTTCAGGATCACACAATCCAACTGTAGGTGAACTACAAATAGAAAATACTTCTTTAAAAAAACACAGCAATTCCCTGCCCCATTTCCATGTTGTAAATTAAAGCTGCTGTATTAATGCCATCATCTCCTGGACTTGGCACTGACATAAAAAACACAGAGGTGCTTTATGAGTACTTCCACTGCATAGAAGAAAACCAGGTACTTTTTGAAAACTGTTCAGAATTTTGTTAGAGTTCAGAACTCCTTAATGTCAAGGACCACAAGATCATTGTTATTACACTTCAAATTTTTATTTTATAGGGAATCAATTTCAATTAAAATCCATTCAAAAAGTGACTGGAAAAATTCTATATTATTGATCTTGAGGGGGAACCAGCATAGTTAAAACTATTAATCATACTTGAGCATGTCATAAAACAATGGGCTCGTACCCATGCTTTATGATCATGTCAATAAAGAGTTTAAAACAAACCCCACCCTTTCCTTCATGGAAGATGCTAGAGATCTGCATACTGCTTAGTAATAAAGGAACAGTCCATAACACTGCTGGCTGCCTGTGTATAACTAAGTAAATGAAGGTGCTCTATCATACGAAGCATAAAAGCCATTAAAAGTAAACTTATTTGAATAGAACCACATTCATTTTTTAAATTACATTACAGAAAAGCTTTTAAAGAATGTGAATAAAAAGGAAAAAAAAAGAGAAAAAGAGAAGCTTTTAAATAAAACAACTTCTTTTTACACAACTTAAAAAAGTAACTTCACAAAGGCATAACAAGGTGAGGCTTTTTCTCCAGCCTCCCTTGAATCGTTCCCGTAATTATAAATCTTTATTGCACAGGCCATAAATGCTAGTAACAACAGGAAGAAAAATGCTTTTGAACTATTTGGCAATGTTCACCTTCAGGGATTCAAAACAGCAAAGCTTTATTTTACCTTTTCAAAAAGGCTTTAAGTGACTTTCATGTTTGTTAAAAGTGCCAATATGGTGAAACACTTTGCAAATAGAACGCATTCATGCAGGCGTCAGCAGCACCAGTTTCATAAAATCAGAACCATCAGTGAAGAGGGCAATTCGTCCAGCTTTCAGACCAACTTTTTCCAGTGTAGACATTTACATCTAGCATAGTGAGTGGGAATTGATCTCGCCTAAGTTTGGTCATCTACCATGTAGACAAGTACATCTGGCAACCATCCTGAGCTTCTGTAATAATGAATGGAGAGCATCTAATATGCCTGATGTGTCACTGGTGAAATAGAGGATGTGTAGCTACTACTGCATGCACGCTATAGTAGGATGGCTTACATTCTCTGTGGAAAGCAGAAGATACTCAACTGAAGGCACGCCAAGTTAGGCTTTGGTACTTTCGGCACCACTGAGGCTGCCAGTGATTACGTACTGGTTTGTAAAAAAAACTTGTTGTGAAAAACTTGTTTCATGACAATGAGACAGATACTCAATGGATACTAAAAGAATTAGGCAGGGAAGTACCCTTCCTAATGCAGCAATTCTGGATGCTGGAGAGCTCAAGGGGATGGGACAACAGAGAGAGGTCAGGGGTCTAGGCTCTGCCTAAGCAGCATCTGCTACTGCCATGGATGGACACTGAGATAGGGGCTACTGGATGTGATCAACAATGGCATTTATTCCTTCCAACACTGTCCACTCAGTTTGACCATAAAGGTGGTAGCTGATGAAGTCAGGTTTTGAGCCAGAAGCCCAGCAGTGAAAATTCCTGTGTATTTTCTAAGGGGCCTGAATTATAGCTGGCACCTCGATTTCCTCAATTCTTTCATAAAACAACTATCAACTCTAATTTTCTTCTATGTCTGATTTCTGGAAAATCTCATTAGAAATGACAAATATGTTACATTGTAAATGGCACCATCTTACAATATGTAGATTTGATGTATTTAAACTCTGTGTGAAAGACTGTACCTATTCCTGGAATCCCTTTTACCAGCCTCTTCTTTTCGGCTGGTTGAAAACAAGTGATTTCTACTGGCACTGATCACAAACAGCTGTTGTTAAATCACAGCCTCTGCCTGCCCAAACTTTCCTATTTAGCTGAAAGTCTTTCATGACTGGCTGCAGTACAAACAGCAATAGTTTATTTTTTTCTTAAACCCCGAGCAAAATTGTTTTTTCTCTTTCCAATTTAGTGGAGAAATATGTACATATATATGTGTGTATATATATATGTATAAGTAATATCTATTTATCAAACATGTAAGACAGTTTTGGGTAGGCATTAGCTCAGAAGGACTAAACTTTCCAGACTAAATTTTCCTGTAGACTTCTGAGAAATGTGAAAAGCAGGAATGAACAAAAAAAAAATAAAGATCAACATTAATAAAATAACAAGAAAGCCAGACAACTGCAAGCATGTCCTTGCAATCATACAAAACAGCTAATACTACATTCCCAGTAGACTGAGTTGCAATATTATTTATAGAAACACATAAAAATGCAAGCAATCATAATATTATACAGCTAAAGTCTTGCTGTAGAAGTTCATCAATACAGATTTCATAATTGCTACATGTTTCCTTATTCACACTCCAAACTAATATACGATACTTACTGAAGGACAGTTCTGTGCTAAGCCTATCCCGAGTCCATTACAATGTATTGTCCAGTGTACTGGAACTTATTTTACCTGTCAGCTGAATCACTTGGTTGTTTGATATGAATATGTATCCACATCACAGCAATAGCTGAAAGGTAACGAACAGAACCACAGTAATTCAGTGGTCTAACAGGGATCATTGACTGCACCACGAAGTATATTCCTTGAGTTAGAACCCAGCCACATGAAATTCGAGTAACTGGTGCCATGGATGGAATTTGGTATTTATCGCCACTGATGCATGTATTTTAAACATTTTACCTGCACTCAGATACACACTCCACATACTATACTATGCTTCAGCTAAAACAAATGAAAACTATAGAGAACCCCTTACTGCACACTTGTAACCTAAAAAAATTGATTTCCAGAAGTCTTAACAGCATCTGAAAAACGTCTCAGAAACAACTATGGCTTCTGACTCCAGAGCCTGCGTCCCCTGTAAGAGCTGGAAATGTCCTTGACTGCAAGTGGAAAACATACAACAAATACTGCTCTTTTGTGATCTAATGGACGGCAGCAAATTTTTGCAGTCTTGAAGAGCAGTGTTAAGTACAAGTGCTACGACTGTTACAATGGTACAGGAGAAAAGGATACAGAATGGAAAGGAACAAAAGAGATATGGATGTACAGTGGAAATAAAACCATATCAAGAAAAAGGTTAAGATTTATTACTTATAATCAAGCCATTTAGCATGTTGAGTCCTGAAACACAGTTTTGATGCTATGATAAGGGATGAATTATTGCTTTGGGGTAATTTATGACAGTTTTTTCATGCTGTACTTTGTGTACAACTCACAGGGTCTCTCAGACATTCTGAAGTATAATAAAAGCACAGCAAAGGAAATCAGCTGGGATTTAAGTTTGCTTGAGCTCTTCTGAAATATCAAGTGTTGTTTTCTGTACTTTGGATAGATGCCACATATGCAGCATATGCAAGAAACATTTGCATAGTAATTCGTGCTATAAGAAGAAGGGCCCTTCCGGACAAGCTGGAAGCTTCAGGCTAGGGAAAAGAAAAAGGTGAGGTCAAGACAATGAAAACAAAAGAAGGGGTGCCTGGTAAGAGGCTAGTCAGCATTTCAAATGCTGCACGACTCTGAGCACCACCACAAGGACATGGAACCAAGATTCCTCAAGTGTTACACACTTCCCCCAGCAGCTGCCTGGGCAGGCAAACACACTGCCTACCTGGAGCGCTTGCACAGGCAACATCTGCTGTTTTTTACAGACAAGAAAAGGAGTATTTCTGGCGGAAGGAACTCATGATTCCTCAGGTGCCAAAACCTTGAGTCCAGAACATACCCAGGAAAGAAAACAGTACATCCTGGAAGTGTAACAGGATGACCGTCTCTCACAAACCTCAGTTGCTCTGACTTCTTTACAGGGACGACAAAGAAATGTGCTGATCTCAAGCAACACTCTGCTCTAGTGAAACCCCACTTGCGGCACTGTGTGCAGTTCTGGTGTCCTCAATAATAAAAAGGACATGGAACTGTTGGAACAAGTCCAGAGGAGGCCACGAGGATGATCAGGGGACTGGAGCACCTCCTGT
>WYDI02015177.1:1104-13696 GCA_009867235.2 Psittacus erithacus
TTTTATTTTATTTTATTTTATTTTATTTTATTTTATTTATTTTCTCTTTTTGACTTGAGAGAGATCATCTTCAAAATTCTCACAGCGTTTTCCATCCTTTACTATTCCCTATCTGGGATTCTTCCATATAAGTGACTCATCACAGAGGAGTGTAATGCTTCTACCTTTTGTGACGTACACCTTCAGTGGAGTAGCTATGGATCTAAATAAAAGACAGCACGTTTCCAAGCACTTTTTTCTCTCTGGGCTCACTTGCTAAAATAGAAACCTAAGTCCACATGGTGATCATATTTGCTACCTCAGGGACTAATTTTCTTTTACTTCCTTTCCTGTATTCCAAAGCTTCATTGCCATTATCCTCTTGCTCCCTATGCACTAACAAAAAGATTTTAATGTATTCATTATGCAAAATCTTGTCTTTTGTGACCTTTGCCAAGAGTGCCCCCAAAGGACCGGCCAGGCTTAATAAGCTCACAAATAAACTAGGATGTCAGCCAAGGGCACTACTTGCCGATTGAGCCTGCACCATTGCCCTCTCCCCAAGCCCCCGCTTCACACCTGAGATACCCCGAGGTGGGATTGTGGGGGTGTTGTCTGCCCTGGAAAACTGTTAACCCTTTCCAGCAACTCCCAGCTAGGCAAACAATCCCTTTTGTGAAGACTGGAACAATCACACTGGCAATATTGTCTTTTGCTTCTGAGATAGACTCTGCCTTCCTTTAAGTTCCTCTTTTTCCTCTCTCCTTGGCTACATTGTTTAATGTTTTCATTCTTCTTATTTCATTTATATTATGTCCTGTAAAAGCTCTATCGTGGGCAAGCCAGCTGGGTCATTGAAGAAAAGGCACTCTTTGATCAGATCCTTGTGTTAGTCCATTTTCCTCCTGCCCAGAGTTATTGTCTAGGTTCTGTAGGGAAAACAACCACTCCCCCATTTAGTCCTTGTTGCTGTGGCAGATTACAGCAGTTTTTCTCTGCTAAGCAGTCAGGCAAGGAAAGGAATAAGAGGGATATAACAGCGTCGTCATTTCATATATAAAAGATGCAGATAGGTATATAATATCAGAGAATGACATAGCCAGTAAAAAATATTAATTTATTGGAGAAAAATATAAACTTTCAAAACTTTAAGGGGTCATGCTCACGAAAGGTAGATATTACAAATGTTAATGCAAATTATTAGTAAATCTGACCTGTCTACCCCACTATGACACACATTTAAAATTTATTATTGAATGCATTCAGAGGAATAGCTTTAGGGAATTCATTGCTCATCTTTCTCTTTCTTCCTCCATCTCACACACTAGCAGTCTCCAGACAGCTTCTCTGAATTCTTCAGAAATACTGCCACTCTGACCTCTGTACCATAGATCCATTGACTTACTTCATTTGACTGTCTGGAGTGACAGCTCAGGTACTAGTACAACATGTTCTCACAACTTCCATGGCAGTGTACATATCTTCTTTCCAGTTCACCTCTGTATTATGATGCAGAATATCATGACACAGAATGCTTAAATAAAATCTTTTTGAACTTCTGATGTTTTAATATATAGAGTCAAAAAAAAGGCAAAAGACTTCATGTTATAAGTTCTGTTTCTGAGATCATGTCAAATAGGGAAGACTTAAAATAATGAGAAGTTTTATGTGTCCGTCTGCCATTGGATGCACTGGGACTTAAATATGTAATATTTTTTTGCCTGGGTACTTTTTTGCCCAAGATATCCTGTCTGTTCCAAAATTCCCCTGGGTTTATCTCAATTTAGAGATTAAAAAAAACCCCAACCAACCAAAAAACCAGAAGGTGCACCCTGAAATGATGACACTGGTTTTTATTTTTTTTTATGCCCTCCCTCTCCAACCCCCAGAAATCAGCTACTAAATTTAAGGCCATGTTTTCATGGATGCTGAAAATTTAGACAGTACTATGGATGCCATTTGCTGTGAAAACCTAGTTGCTGAGCTTAATTCCTTTGATAACAATCTTAATAACACTCTCATACAATTCTTCCTAATGCCATAAAACCAAAACATTTCCTCTAGCATTGTAAGGAAAAAAACCCAAAACAAACCCCTAAAACCTTTTTGCATTTTAACAGGACTTTTACCAGGTTCTATTTGCAAACTTAAAGGTGTATATATTCATTAATCTGACAGGGTAAAGCAATATCAGGATAACACATTTACTATATGTGGAACTGGAGAGTAGCCATTTATACTTTTAATGTGTACTTCAACACTCAGGCTGAACACAGTAGGTACAAATTATCTGTCCAGAAGCTCAGGAAGAAAAAAAATACTTTTCTTTGGCAATTCTGTCTCAGGATAGGAAAAGGCCTCCAAATGCCAAAATAAAATGAAATGAAAGCAAAGAAGATAGAAAGGCCAGAATGTTTATCAAGATCTGGGGAGATATAAAATAGAAAGAAAAACAAAAGGCACTTGTCAATAAATACAATAAACACCTACCCTGTATTACTGCAGTTACTAAGTGCTAACAATGACCCTCTGACAGGCAGTGAGGTGTGCAGACAAAAGGCCCTTGAGAAGTTGTACCACTGCATCCTGTATAATAGTTGAAATCTGTGAGTGTTTTTCAAGGTTAGACACAAATAAAGTAAAATTTCTTTATTAACGTTCCAAATAACTCATCATCTTCTGTATTTCAGTCTATTGTGGGGCTCTGAGTACTGTAACTGACCTTTGATAAACAGTCATTTCACCACAGTGATGAGACTCCATAAAAACTAGCCTGCACAATAGAATGTAGATTAACTGAGGGGTATTCCAGCTTTTCTTAAAAATAAGCCAGAATGACACCAGAGAATTTGCTCATAATCTAGCTGCATATGTACATATGCACATATTCTTTGTGAAATTTATTTCCAATGAGGTAATTTGAACAATGAAGAAATTGCTCTCAATATACGTGCATCAGGCAATTCTATAATATTTCCATCAAAGGTGAGTCTAGTTAATGCTTTGTCATGGTGTGAAAGGACTGAAGATTCAGTGTTTCACTGTATAAGGAGGCTGAGCACCATTGTTTAAAATACAAGAAAAAAAATCCCTGCAAATGTGAAGTTGTTACAGGTTGTGTCATGAGCAGCTTTACCCTTCAGAGTGAAGCCAGTGAGTAAGCTGGTGCTGTAAAGCTTGCACAGTTATCTAAGGATAAACCCAAGTATCTATCTTGATCAAGAAATCTTTCATCAATAGTTTGTCTAACCTCAAAGATCATTAAAAATATCTGTAAAATAAAAATACAAAGAGTTAGCATAACTTGTGGCATGAAAGATCAAATGGAATGATCGTGTCATGCTGGAGATAGTCTGAAATATTGACGAGACATGCTGAATTAATTAGGCTATAAAGTTTCATAAGCAAAGCTGTGTTAACAGTGTGGTATTGTTTGCTATTTATGTGAAAAATTATCAATATCAATTTGCAAAGGCATTTTAGCACACTAATAAGAAAAGAAAGAGGAATAAGATGAAAAGATCACCACCAGAACTAGCATTACCACTTTGTTGTGTTGCGCTATCCAGTTTCTGTCATTATAGCTGCTCCCAATTTATCCTGTTCTCATTTTACAGGAGAAAGTCATAAAAGGCACTAGAGATGAAATGATCAGTATTATTGTCAAGGCATTTTAAACAAGAATGCAGAGTCCTTGGGCCAGAGCTCCAGCAGTTCAAGACAGTCTTTAATCCAGATTTGTTTCTCTTCCCTATGTTCTCAATTTGTGTGTCTTGATGCCCATTTGCAATGAAGTCTCTAAATTGCATCACAAAAGTCAGTTGTCTTTTCAGAGGAGAAACTGTAAAATTGAGCTAGAATAATACCAGACATTATTACTGAAATGACAAAATCCAAAAGTCCACGAAAATGAAATCTGCACTTGAAGATGCAGATAATTGATTTACCTAAACAAAATGCTGTAGTCTATAGATAGCACTGTAAAAGGCCAAAGTACTGTTCTTGCAGGAAACAAATTTTTTAATTATACTTTTAATTGTACTCTTGGATTGCACCTGATGAGGAGAAGAACCATTTTCAAGAGCTAAATGGCTTTATAGCCTGAATTTCTGTGCATTTACAGCACCCAATTGTTTCAGTGGAGACTGGTGGTGCTCAGGACCACTGAAAAATCTGTCTATATACATATTTATATAGTTATTTATATGGATATTCATATATTAGTTATATTATCTGTTACCAGTATTTCTGGCTGTATTTGATGTACTAAAAAACATTTATTATTAAAGGCAATATAAAACTGCAACTATTTTGCCAGTGCACATACTAACTAGAATTCTCTGGTGTGGGCTTGAAAAACCATGGGCAGTAAAATAAAATAAAATAAAATAAAATAAAATAAAATATAGAATAAAATAAATACAACAGATTAGAGAAACTTTATGAGTATCATCCTGCCACCAGGGTTTTCTTTACAGATTTTGATGGGAGTGAGCCCTAAGTACAACTGTGCATTTATTAAATTGTTTTTTTCTGTTGTTTTTTTTTTCTTTTCTTGGGCTAACAGAACAATTAAGTGACATGGAAGAAAATATGAAAGACAATAAAAATACCACCTTAATTACCTTAGGCCATATTAGGAAAATTGAGGAATTAGTTTTTGGATTGCTAGTGTAACCAATATGCTGTCAATTTTCAAAGCTGTTTCCTCTTTTAAGAATAACACTCCCCCCCCACCCCCGAAATTCATAGCAATTGCAGTTTCTGAGGCACACAGTACAATTTATTCAGTCAGTCAAATTTACGCAGCTTAACAGATACCTTGATTCTTGTCTTGCTTTTTCATTAAGCCCTTTAAACTGGACTTCTTGTCAATAAATAAAACTATTGACGTTAAAAGGTCACATCTCTGACCTTTCACATGTTTCTCCTGTGCTGTATCTATATACACTGTATACTTTACCTTGAGAAGAGATTCTTTTATTTAAGAGAGCTTAAACTGTTCAAATTTGTAATGTACTGGGGATTTTGGAATATCTAGAGGGCTTAGTGGATGAAAAACTGACCTTTCATCTCTGAACCCAGTCGCTATCCAACTTAAGATAAGTGAGAGTTTTGTGTCAGTTGCCCATGTGATAAAACTAGCTTTACCTTGTATCATTCAACACAATTTGGAATGACTGGCAGTTTTTTCCTCTCAAGAGAAGCACATTGAATATGGAAAATGAATTGCTTCTGTCTCTAGAGAGGGTGGTCCTCCAGGTTAGGCTTTGAAGTTATAAATGGGAAGTGCTGGAAAGCTCATATTATTGCTGGTTGCCAGCTCCACATCAAATGTATGGATAAACAGTGGGTCACAGTTTTAAATCAGAGATAGAAGATGATTTACAGATACAAATATGTAACCAGTTATGTGACATTTCCTCATCCAAATGGAAACTATGCAACATAGCCCAGAGTCAATACGAGTAATTCTGAGGACTACAGTTGCTCCTATAGGCAGTAAATTTTGACACATATCACAAGAGAGTATGTTTTTGTATTTTCCCCCAGGGAGAAAAATTCTTCAGACTTCCAAAGAAGTACCACTCCTTTCTTTCCCTCTGCGTAAGCCTCCACTTCATAGCAGCCGATACGCTGGGGAGATACTGGGGAGAGCCCACCCACATCTGCACTAGAGCTGCTTCCAAGCAAGTGGCTCTGAGGGGCTGCACTCCCCGAAGCTGTGGAGCTACTCTCTTCTCACAAGCTAAGCATTGCAGCCTCTGCAAGGAGTGCTCATCCACAAGCAGAGCAACAGACCTAGTAATCCAAGATAGGTCTCTTGCACAGCACAGCAGTGCTCAAACCACAGTGCTGGGGCTTCATTTTCTGCTGGATATGGTGCTCTTCCACTGGAATATTTTTTAAAAAGAAGTTTTGATTTGTTTTGATTAGAATTATGTACTGAGTCTTTGTGACAAACTTTAAAAAGAAGTGAACAACCTGAAATATGAATTCAGTTCATTTTGTTACTGAAACTCAGAACCTGCAATCAGTTAACATGCACCCAGCAATTAACTGGATTTTTTCTGTCTAGTGAATGTATTAATTATCTGCAATATAACATAATGCTCCCTCTTTTCTTGCAGTACTTGGAACGAAGTTTATTTCATCTGATACTTTTTATGACTGTTTAGAAATGTAAAACCATTTTTTAAAATAGCAATAGAAATCTGCTCTGCAAGTATTTCTGGAGACAAGATACTTTTATGAACAAGAAAACCCATCTTAGTGGCATTCATTGATTAATTTTGTCTTTATGATTTACCTGTACATCACATAAATGGATTTTTTTCAGAAATGCTGTGAACTGCAATTTGAAACCGTGTCCACTTATTCCATGTCTCACAGTTCTGATCTTATGTTAAAAAATTAAAAGAATAAGTTTCCTTTAAAGATAATGACATCTTTGGAATGTTATAGTACAAAACTTTCAAAAAGTAAAATTATTTCTTGGCTGAAGTGGCAAAGAAGCAGTTTGGCTTAGTCCATTTTGCACCTTTGTGCTAGAGAATGACTGGGTTTAAATTACAGCAGCTTCAGTTTTTGCCTTTCAATCCCTTAATCCTTAAGGAGCAGAGGTTTCAGTTCAAGACAACTTCACACAGAACATAAGAACAGATTCTGTGAGCCTACCTCAAATATGATGATAATTTTTTCAGCTGTAATCTTCCACTTGCATCCCATAGCAAAAAAAGTCTGAGGAAAACCATTGTCAAATAATTAATGCATTTTCAACGAAGGGTTCTTTTCCACTATGGTTTAATATACACTCATGAAAAGCGATAAATGCTTTCATGTGAGCCACTTGCAGATATTTGTACCTATGGTTTTCATCCCTGTTTTTCTGGTATCCCCTCACATTAGAGAGCCTTTGTGATATGCCTGAGCTCAAATGGAAAAGCAGGCTAGCCTGGGAGGTTTTACATCTGGTAGCCAACACTATTACTTAAACAGTCTATATCAATTTTTAAAAAAAGCTACAGAGGTCAAATCAGGGCAATTATGTTCCTATCTAAGTCACATACATTTGTTAATTATTTCCACGTATTTTGGGGGCAACATATTTTCCTTATCTATAATTAATATTTTGCTAATAGGGCTGAAGTGAAATGTCAAGGACTCTAGTCTTGATTTTGTAAAAACCTCAGTCGTGACAGTAATCATTTGATAATGCTTAGGTCTTAAAGCATTATGCTATTTTGTGTTACAGCCATTATTTAAAGTATAAATTGCAGGTAACTGCATTACTTGGCTATCTCTCTCTCTCTGTCTCTGCATTTATATATACCTATGTGTACATCTCAAAGACAATAGAAAAAACTTACTTGGAAATAAAACAGTAAATTGTTGGACTGGACAATACCATTACAGAGCAATTACTGGAAACAATAATGAAAACCTTTATTTAAACTTCTACTTCTCATTTTGAACCTGTTAAGAGGAGGTTACTCCTCATCTTAACTTGTGGAGGAGAGTTACAGTTGAGAGTTCTAAAAACTGTATGACTAATCAGTGTATGAATAAGTATTCTTTACTAACACAAAACATTCAGGCTAACCTCAAAGGTTCAGAAGCCATTGTGGTTGGCACGAACAAACCATAAAAAATGTTAAAAAAAAAAAAAAAAAAGCCCATCAAGCCAAACCCAAGAGAAAGACAAGTTTTGAAAATCACAAAGACAGATATTCATAGAGAAACCAAACTGACAAGTAGGGTTTTTTTTGTGACTGGTTCCTCTGAATTATAGGGAATGCCATATGATATTAGAGTCATAATTTTAGGTGAGCACTTTCTTTTTTATCTTTCATAAATTTATGCTAAGAAGTGCTGACATCTCAGAATTACGGAACTCAGTTCACAGTCTCTTCTGTTTTGGCCGGTTAAAGCATGACACTTTTTGAAGAATGCAAAATGTGGGAGCAACACAGAGTTAAAAATTTTATTTTTGATCTTCAAACATTGTTTGACCTTAATCAATGTCTTCCAACAAGCTAAATATGACATAGCCCTGAAACAAAAACACACAGCTCTTGGGTCCAGCTCTGGAATAAAAAAGCTGCGATTATTAGTCTTTTGTGTGATCTTTTCAGATTGCACTGATGAGGTGAAGTTTAATCTCATTTCTCTCCTCTCCGCTACCACAAACCACAGGCAATTTAAGGCAGCCTGGAAATCTCTTACATCTGGAAGAGCAATAATTCATGGGATTTCACTTGACAGCCATGACAGGCAGCAGGGCAGCCGAAACAACTGTCTCTTATGTTGTGCTATTTGCAAAAAGTCAGAAGAGGAGGAGCAGGCACAGGACCACATCCTTCTTTAGCATATGTTAGAGGAGGAAACCCTTTTATTTTCTGCCAGATGCTCCATGAATAGGTCCTAAATATTACATAGACAGTAGCTATCACTTCCAAACAAAATTCCTTGGTGTCTGCTAAGCTGCAAAGCATATGAAGGCCTATTGTCTGGCAAGGGGTCATGGTTAAATTTGTACAGATTTTTTTATAGATATTTCAGATTCTACGTTTTGATTTATAGGCTTTTGCACACCCTGCTGTGCATGAATATGATACCATCTTCTGAGCAGGATTATTTCATGAAATGTATATGGGATTTAGCTACAGTAACTTTTACTGGGCAGCTTAGAATGGCCAGCAAAGTACTAGAATTTACTGCAGCACAGCTTGTGCTGTCAGGCTCATGGCTGGTGTTTATGATTTCTGCAGAAGCAGAAATAAACAACTTCTCCTTAATGGCTCTCTTTATGTGTAGGCAGCGGTAGCTCTATCTCGTCTCACAACAGTAGCTGGTGCAGTGGTCTGTCCCATTTCATGTGGAACCAATGTCTGAAAATTTGCATTTCTGTTTTTCTGAGTTTTCAGTGGAAGAGACCAGGAATGAATAAATCAACTGCAAATGTCTGAATGAGTAGCATTCCATTCTACTGCTTTTTAGTGCTATAAATACATCTGGTTAAAATGGCCAGGTTTTGGAGCAGGAGCAAAATGATCAGATTTAATCTTAGTTTGTCTTAGAGTCTATACCCACACTGTAAATACTCTGATATCAACTGAGACTTTCTTAAATTGCTGTCTTGAGGAAGGAGGCCTATTTTCTGAGTGTTTGTGGTCAAGTAGCTTAATCAACATTTTTGTAGGCATTTACATATATATTTAAGTAAACGCTAAAATCTGGATGAGTTACACCAGCTAGTACACCGATGAATTAAATATCAATTTCAATCATACATATATATGAAAACCAAAATAGCCAGAATGTAATTGTCTAAGTAAAGCTTCTTTTTGATGTAACAACTGTTCTTAAAGTTCAAAAGAACGTCGACACACACACTGTATGTATAAGCAGGAAGAAAATACTTTTTTTAAAAAAATGAGACAACTGCTCTATGCCAAAGGAAAACAACTCTTCTGCCAAACTACACATTGTTAACTTAAAATGTGTTCCATGTGGAAGTAGGAAGACTGATCTGATGGAAAGGCTAGTGATTTAAAGTCATCTGGCTGTGTGCCTGTCAACTACACATTCTGGCTTCCAGTTTTACAGCTAGCATTGGAAATATTTAGTTTCTTTTTTTTATTTTATTTTATTTTTTTTTTTTAGGGAGGGTGAGGCTTCTTTCTTTCTCCTTTTCTAGCGATGCAATGAATTTACCAATAAGCTTACATATGTAATCTTCCAGACTTTAAACAAAGAGAATATTATTTTGAATCACATGAACAAATTTCTGTGTTTTATGAACTTTGTTTCATATTAGACTCGATTTCCAAAGTGAATTTCCCACTTCTTTTGTACACTCATAACAGTTTTTCTAGGAAGAAATCGTCTTACCCTATCCTATCAGTACGAAAAAAATATAAAGACAAGTTTATTCTATATTCTGAGGGAAGAACAATATCTTACAGGTTGATGTATTTCACCTTTCATTCTGTTAGTATTGCCTATGTTGATTGAGCCTTTAATCTTTGCTCCCTTCTCTTTCACATAGGACACACAGTAGTGTCTCTGTATGTAGCCTAAATGATATTGCAAACACAAATGTTCAGATAGACATGAATGAAACAGCTATGCTACGCCTGGTAATATCTCTGAAAGAGGCCATCCTCTCATGGTATTTTCTGCAGGATTCTCCAAACTTCATTTGTTATTCACATTAAACTTACATCCATCATCCTATTTTAGTACATATTTTCCAGCACATGCTGCATGGTAATTACGAATACAGAAGGTTCTATTCATTGTGGAACTTTTTTTACATTCTTTAGATACACTGAGCATTATGAGGTTGAATTTTGATTACTGTACTAGATTTCTGGGCACAAAAACTACACTTACAACTCCTATTTGCTCTTATTTTTAGTTTTAAAATATTGTTGAAACATCTAGCAAGTCTGCAGATACTTAAATGGCAGAACTTTGGACACAGTTCAGCCAGAGCTGTTTACTGCAAATATGATTGTAGAAAGCCTCTTCTCTTTTTTCTTTTCACTAGAATATCCACGTTTTATTTATGATTTTGTATTTTATTTCACAGCATTCCAGTTTAGTTTAGCACAATGTATTTAATAACCATGTCTACTGTCTTAATTACCCTATAAAGCAGGGTTCCACTGGCATTTGACCCTCCACAGCATTCCAGAGAAACTGCAGGACCATGATAATTACCAACTGCCTGCGAGAAAATTAAACAAAAAAGGCCTAACTTTTTAACCACCATTTTAAATGACCTATTACATCTCAGGAATAAATCATTGATGAAATAGCCTGCTTAACAGGAAAATAGCTATTCCATAGCAAAGAATTTCCCCTTGCATGATCATGAAGAGAATATTAAGTATTCTTCAGCTCAAAAGGTTAGGTTTTATGTCTGTCCAATGCCTTTTAATGACACATTTTTGTGTAATTTTACTGTAATCAAAGCCTTTTTCTATGTAGGTTGTAGACTATGACTATTTTGCAGTCTTAAACATTTTACTAGTCAAAGAATATAAAATCTATTTAAACATGTACCAAGAAAAAAAGTGTTTATAAATGTTGTATTGTTCACCATTAAAAGAACCTGCATTAGTGTAGTTTGAATTCCCTTTGATTAACATAGCCATTCCTATATATATTTCAAAAAAGTGCTAATCAATTTAAACTCATAATAGTACACTGTATTAATTGTTAACACAGTTAAAAAAGTTAATAAATTTTGAAAATCTAAATCATGGTTTGATTAATTTGATCAGTGTCTTTAATCTATGCATAATGGCAATTAGTATACTTATTTCTATTTCCATCCTATGTTTTATTTCTTATTGTTGTACTTAAAAATATTTCTATTTATTTAATCTTTTTCTAAATGTCAGTTTGTATTTTTTCTAAATAATTAATCTGGGCTGAACACTGGCACTCATTTCCAGAATAGATCAGATCAGCACTCCACATAGTGCAATGTTAAAATTATAAAAAAAAAAATAATCCACAATTAAAGGCATTATTTTTTACTTTACATGAACAATACAAGGTTATAAATCAAGGGAATATACATTGCTTTTAAAATTCCTTCATGAAAGGAATGTTTTCTAAATCTCCTCAAAACATTTCACTTGAAAGCATCTCTGTTTTCAACAGAAGCAACTAGAAGTTTAATGAACAAAGGGATTATGGATGAGCCAAGCCACAAACGAAACTTGAATGGTTTTAGAAAGGGAGTTTGAAAAATAATTCCGTGTTCAATCAAAAATAGCACAGCCCTTCTACTTTGTGCCTTCAGGCTTAAAACAAGCCTTGTGACATCTATCAGCATGGTTAAAGGCCTCTGGCCACAACTTTTATTTAAATTCCAGTTTAATTGATAATCCAAAGTAGAGATTAAATGCATAGCAGGCAACTGAATCCTAGCAGTATATTACAAACTTCTGGGTTTGATGATCCCAGTGCAGTTGTTCCCAGCCCAAATTTTACACTGCTACACTGTTGTTCCCATACTACTGTCTACTGAAGTACCACCTGTGTAATCACTTAGGCTAAAGCTGGAGTTACTGTTTCAGCCTGGGAATTTCTGGAATAACATGTAGTTTAAAATCATAAGAAAATAAGAAGAGTCATAATGGTTCAAACCAAAGGTCTAGCTAGTCTCATACTGTGTCTCTGACAGTGTCCTGTAGCGGATGTCAGGGGGAGAGGACAAGAACCAGGCAAGCATGTAGTACTGTTTCCCATATTCATCTGGCCTTTAGCTGTAATTCAGATTTCTTGAATGAGGGGGTTTTGTATTTATGTTTTTTCTCAAAAAATTGAAGCATACGACATTTTTAAACATCCACAGTGTAGAGCAATAAGTTCCACAGATTATCTGAAAGTTGTATAAAGAAGTATCTCATTTTGTTTGTTTTGAACTTTCCACTGGCTACTCTCATCTGGTAACCCATACCCTTACATGGGAAGGCACAGGGATCAATAATTCTCTATGTGCATTCTGCAGAGTGGTTAAAGATTTTGTAGATTCCTATCAGTTGCTTCCTTAACTCCATTTTATTTTATTTTATTTTATTTTATTTTATTT
>WYDI02015178.1:0-12873 GCA_009867235.2 Psittacus erithacus
ATATTACTTATAGTTAAATTTATTTTGAAGAGTGAAGTGCTCCTTCTAAACTGGAGCTCCTGAGAACTTCAGAAGCACAAATGAAAACTTGGCAGTTGCCAACACAGTAGTTAAACAAAAAGCAACACAGACCAGCCAAAGAATATTCATGCCATACTTGCAGTTTTACCAGTTAATAAACTGGTATGCTACAGCTGTGCTATACAATTTACATACAGTTAATATTTATTAAGTTTAGTAACCTTAACTTCATGTTTTAGCTTCAAAGTACCCACAACTGCACTACTTAAAATAACTCTAATATTTTGAGGAGTCCTACAATGACAGGAATGCCATTCTTCCCATCTACATCTGATATATCAGCAAAAATGGAAGTTAAGGGGTGTGACTGGTGCAGGCTCTCTGCTGTTTCAAAGTGAAATAAATCTTTCTCTAAAAATTCAGTTAACAAAGAATCATGACATAACCAAAATTCTGAGTATATTCCATTTCAAAACCATGTCTTTTATCTTCTAAATGATGCTGTTAAGTCTCTTAGAACTGGCTCTATAAAATAAAGGTAACTTTTAAACCTGAAGTCTCCATATACACTAGCTAGTGTTCTTAAATCGAAACGTTCTAGTGCCAAGATTATTAACTCTCCCTTTTGGGGCCAATGCAATATTTGTTTTGCCTTATACTACATGACTTGAAGGTTTCATTCCACAGAGTGCTCAATAAACATTTAAAACAGAAAGGAAAAGAAGCTTTTAAATTCAAAGCACAGTTAAGAACTAGCCTCTTGGTAAAGCTAACCCACAGATGCAGCCCTTCAATGTTGAAAAGAAAAAGTTTACCTAGGCCCCTTCAGCTCAGGAGTAAACTCGCTGAGCATGCAAGATACACAGAGTGCTGCTTTAATGGATCAGTATCATTCAACAATCAGGACTTTCTTCAGAAGTTTGTATAAAGCTTTGTTACATTTATAGACTTGAAAATCCTCCCTTTCCTCTACTCCCACAGACTCCTAATGCAACACAAAGTAACAGGACAGCTTTGATGTATTCAACACATCCAATAGAAAGCAGTAATACCTTAACTTCCCTCTTTACCTCTGCCAAGAGAGAAGTACCCCCTCCCAAAAAGCAGAGCAAGAATGCTGAAGAAAGGCCACACATTTATCCTGGCAACGGCTAAAGTAACTTTCTTTACCAGAAGCTGCCCTCTAATATCATAACTTCTGCACTTCTTACTCTTCTAATTTTGCATCTTGTAGGGGGATCCATATTCTCACTCTCTTTATAGCTTTACGTTATTTTCTGTGAACCAACTTTTTTTCTAGCAATTTATCAACCCCTGCAATTCTCTCTTCTGCAATGGCAGAAACAGTCAGACCAGAACTCTTTTTGTCATCTCTCCTAACAGTTCTACACCGTTTCTTTCAGTCAGCATTTAAGGAAAACTCTCTGGACAGCTCCTGACATGTCACACCATGCCATTTGCCATGTGCTTCCTAAAGCTGTTTGTTGTACTTTCGCTCTCTGGTCTCCCAACACGATAGAAAAGCTGTGTCACTTCAGCACAAAGTTTGGAAATATGCCACTGCCTTGCAATTGCCATTTGCTGGGAGGCTGTCTAGGAACACTGCGCTCACCTGTACTTCATTTTTTCTCACAGTCTCTTATGCTAAATCAGTAGATCAAAATTGGTAAATTGAATAATCCAATAAACAGTTACTACTTGTCTCTTATCTTTAACGATTAAAAAAACTACCCCATCACAGCAGCCATAATGCTCGTGTACACCAACTCCACATCTTCTCTCACAACACGTATTGCCCAGCAGCACTGTGCCAACACTTCGTGTAAGAGCTGACAGCAACAAAAGTATTTCTGCGAACCCCTGGTTTTGTAAGGTGCTGCAGACACATGCATCCTCAAAACGTTCCTGTGACCTAAACACGATGACAAGCACCTCTGATGCCAGCAAACCAGACTAAGATGCAGAGACATGTCTGAGGCCTGACACAAACCAGTCACAAAGACAGAATTAATTAAAACTCGGGACTGCCACTCCCACAACTCAGTTTAAAAAAAAAAAAAATTAAATCTTTTTAAAAGCCTGTACTAGAAAGAGGAACATGAAATACTTGTCTAGGGTGTTACACAGACTGGAAAGGCTTAATAGCACCTTACACCTGATGTGATTAGCTGGGACTGGCATAAAGTCCAAGGAGTTATTTTTTTTTCTACGTTCAAATGAAGAAAACTGGCAGAAGTGAATGCTACAAAGTTGAAACTAAAGCCCCTTATCTGTGCTAGGCTTTAAGCAGCGAGGTTAATTACAAATGCCCACGACCTGTAGAAAACATTAATCCATTCAAAGAAAAAAACAATGCACAAAGGCTCATTCAGGGCCGCTGTGCCCATTACGTCGGTCAGTATTTAAGGACTCTAAAAATGTGCATTTGTTGAAAACAATAGACAGCAACAGATGCTTCGCAGCACTTGTTTATGAAGTAATTCCTTATTATTCTTCCACACCGCCACAGTCAGCTGCCCGACCCGACTGCCACATGTCTACGGTAACCTCAAGAGCCGCGACGCTCGGGGACATGAATAATGCAGCGGGGGCTGCGCGGCTCGGGCACGCCGGGGCGCGCTCCCGGGGCTTCCCCAACAAAGCGCCCGCAGCCCCCTCATCGGCAGCGGGGCCTCGGCGAGCCGGAGCCCCCTACCAGGCGACGGCGGGCGCTGCCCTCCGGACCCGATCGGCGCGCTGCACCGCCGCCGCAACAAGTCTCCTCGCTGCGCGTCGGTGTCCCCCTCCCCCGAGGGCCGCGGGCGGGCTCCCGCCTCGGGCCGCTGCCGGCGCGGCACAGGAGCGGCCCCCGTGGCCCAGCGCCCCCGCGCTCCCCTCACAGCCGCCCACGCTCCGCTCGCCGCGGCGCCCCGCGGGGCCAGTGCGGCCGCTTCCCGCGCCCCGCCTCACCTGGGGCTCCGCTCCCCCGAGAGCGCTGCGCAGCGGCGTGAGGAGGGGGGGACGAGACCCCGAGGTCGGTGCTGGGCACGGCGCTCTCCGCTCCTCACGGGGCGGGGCAGAGAGGTGTGTGTCCACCCCCCCCGCCGCGCTGCTCCCCCTCGCAGCGGGGCAGGAGGCGCTGCGGGGCCGCGCCGTGCCGCTCACGGCGCCGCCGGGGACGAGGCGCCAAGTGTGGCGGCGGCTGACAGATCTGCAATATGGCGGCGGCACCGCCACTCAGATTTTTCCCCCCCTCTCAGATGTTGCTCCTGCGTCCGCTCATGCGCGGCGCAGCCAGGCCTGCGCCACAAGGGGCGCGAAGCCCGTGCTCGTAGTGCCGGCGCCGGCGGAGGGGCGCGGGGGCTGGCGGTGTGAGTGGCCCGCGGGCGCGGAAGGAGCTGTGCGCGGTTCGATGGTGGTGCTGCGAGGGGAGGGGAGGGGAGGGAAGGGAAGGGTGGAAGGATGGGAGCGAGAGCCCGTTCTGCGAGGCGGCGGTCAGGCACGGCGGCCAGAGCCCCTAGCCAGAGCCTCTTGGCAGCGTCGTGCACGCTGAGGCTAAGCTGGTGGTCGGGGAGCGAGCGTCCCGCGGGAGCCTCCTCAGCCCGGCTCTTCCCGCGCGTGTTTGTTTATAATAGCTGCTCCGTCTTCCTGCGCATAAGTAAAGAGATGAGGAGAAACAGAGCCCTCCAGTTACCATAGCAGAGCAGACAGGGAAAGTGTCAGTAAAGCCTGATTGCGGCTAAGGGAGGCGGTTGGCAGCGTGGATGTCTTCCTTTCGAAGGTCCGTGAGGAAATACTGTGTCTTTTTTGTGTGGGGAGGAAAAGGCGAGCGTGTGTGCTGGCGTGTGCAGTACGATAGGCGCTGCAGGTGCTTCTGCAGATACGGTGCAGGGAGCTGGCGGTGTCACGGGCTGGGTGCAGCGGGCGGGACGGGCTTTGGGGTGAGCTGGGAGCTGCGGGGCTCCGGCTGACAGGGCTCTGCAGGAAAGGGAAGCCTTAAGAAAAAATTGGTAATGCAATTCGAGTGGAGAGCGCTGTTCTCTTCCATTTCATGGAATCAACTATGTTGAAAAGACCCCTAAGATCATTGAGTTCAACCATCAAGTCAACCATTACCCAGGACTGCCAAGACCACCACTGAACCATGTCACTAAGGGCCTCATCTACACGGTTTTCAGACATTTCTGGAGATGGCAATTCCACCATTGCCCTCGGCAGCCTATTCCAATGTCTCATCACCCTTTTGGTGAAGAAATTTTTCCTAATCAATCCGAACCTCTCCTGGTGCAGCTTGAGGCCATTACCTCTTGTCCTATCACTTGTTACTTGGGAGAAGAGACCAGCCACCTCCTCACTCTATCCTCCTTTGAGGTAGTTGTAGAGGGCAATAATCGCAGTTGATGAGACACTTGCTCCTTTCTCATCACTCAGGTGGGGGAAAGAGTTACACTGGGGGTTTGAACACTCACACACCACCCTCTTTTTTTCCATATACGTTTTTTCATTTTTTCATATACAATCCCGATAGGGATGGAGAAGAAAACAGCAGTAAGGAAAATCCTGAAGGATGGAGAGGTTGCAGCAGTGCCAGCTCCCTTTGTGCTTTTGCAGTTTATGTTTTGTTTACAGGGTGCTTCCTGAGCTTGGTGGCAACACAGCCAGGGTGGCCAAACAGCAAAGCTCAGTGCAAAGGGATCCACTTGAGCTACCAGGTCTGAGTCATGCAGCTACTATTAATACACCTAGCCCTCTGGCTGTCTGATAAAGGTTGGGGGAAGAAGTGAGAGGAATTTTCAATTAAAGCTGCTTTAGGAAGAATAGTAATAACTTTTTAGGATGAATAGGAGATGAGGAGAAGGAGAGCAGCCTGGCAAACAACAAGGAATAATCTCCCGGAGGGAATCTCTGACTAAGCTGGGTTGGTTTTTTTTTTTAATTTGTTTGGA
The DNA here is from genome assembly GCA_009867235.2 of Psittacus erithacus. NCBI lineage: Eukaryota > Metazoa > Chordata > Aves > Psittaciformes > Psittacidae > Psittacus > Psittacus erithacus. The sequence continues at coordinate 4,947 of WYDI02015178.1, forward strand.
CAGAATTTTAAATAGCATTCTGATAAACTAGATGACTATATAACACAAACTATAACAAAATTAAATTTAATTATATAAGAATTAGTTCAATTGCTTCTTCCAGGGCCATTTAATGAGTTTAATCTGTGATGATTTTATACCTTCTACTGTATATTTCAAAGAGATGTTTCTCTTGCAGTCATCACCACAGAAACTGAACATCTCCGTCTTATGAAAGGTGTATTCCATTTCCTCTCATGGGCTAAAATTTCAATTCTAGATTTATGTCATTTTGCTCCAAGAAAGAAGTGACAGTGGCTCCTTCTTCTCTCTCTTCATGAAGAGCATCCTGTCTTGAAACAGAGTATTTTGCAGTACATTAAACTTCTTAAGGGTCCTGCAGCCTCTACAGATTCATGGTTCCACTGACCTTCAGTATGACTTGTAATCTCCCCTGTGCAGGCAGCTTTTTCCTGCAGGTCAGAGTAAGATCCAAGGGAAAAGAAAAAATCAAGAACCCATGGAAAACCAAACCCTACATCCTTCAGTCACCTAAAGAAGTTGTCTGTGGTTTGGTGCACTGCACAGATAAAATGTGTTTACTTCAGTTGACTGAATTCGAGGCTCACTTTTCTTCCAAAACACTCCATTGTGAACTGGCTCAAATACAGTATTGCAGTAGGACGTGGTTTCTTTACTAGTGTTGATAGCATGTGGAAGAAAGTTCCTTTTAATCTGTTCATTATCACTGTAGGATATGCTTTATCTCTTACCCTGTTAAATGAAGAATATTACGCTCAAAAATGTCAAGGTAAATAATATTCTTATCTTCCTTGTCAACAGTATAATGTGGCTTTCTTCTCACCTTGCTTCCTTAACAGGGTGTAAAATTGCAGTTTGTCTGATAAAACCGGCAGTAAAAACAAAAGTGTAGTTAGAGATTATATTCTTTTTAGCCATGAAACTGAAACTATAGAAAGAACTACAGGCAATAAAGAGAGCTTTCAGATACCCGTATCAAATTACACAGTTCTTTAAGAGGTAGGTTATAAAGATAAGAATGCCATAAGGGCAAGATAGGAAGTTTGTCTTCCAGCAAGAATGCAGAAATACAGCTTTTCATTCAAAACAAAACAGATTGTAAGCTTTGATTGCCCTATCTGAAGAATCAATCCTAGAATCATTTTTGAAAGTAAAGATTTCTTTTCAGGGCAAATACTTCTCTTGTTTTACAGTGCACCTGCAAAGGCATAAAACATTAGTGAAGACCTAGTGGTGTGTTAGAATCTACTTTTATTACAGCGAAATACACAGTCTAAGGGCATTTACTGGACAAGGCATTTTGGAAAGGAGAACTAAGGAAAAAAAATCACCTTGAGGAATTTCTGAATTTTTTGGCACCTTAAATGGTATGCAGGATGTCTTTAGCCTATAATTCAGCTTGGATTTATAACACCAGATAGGATAGAAGTGCAGTTCTGCCCTTCATACCATGCCACTCACATGAACAGTTGTACGTGGATGTAGTCTGCATGCCTGGAAGCCAGCCACTCTGGCTGGGAATATTTATGCATATGACTCAACACACACATACTCATCTATTAATATGTTTACACAAGCAGACCTTACATAGTCTAAAATTATTGCAGGGTAACTTTACTATTACTAATTGTATGGTGTAAAACCAAATTGTTTATTCTTTTGTTGGTATTTGAGTAACAGTAATAGGATATGTTACATTAGTGAGCATTAATCATATTCATTTTCCCAACAAGTATGTTAGATTGCCTTTTAGAGTCTTTGCTAGAAACAAAAGGAATTGAAAGAATTTTGTGGTCATTAGATTAATCCAACTCACAGATATTTTAAATATTTGGTGAAATTACAATAAATGTCTGAAGTAACAGTTTTTATGTCTGTTGTTAAATTTCTCTGTCATTTAAAAATAAGTGTATCTAATGCCAAAAGGTATTTTTTAAAGCATTATTAAAAACCAGATTTCAATGAAAATATATAAGGGTTCCAGTAGTAACACTGAACAATCCAAGTTGTCTTTACTGCATGCGTGTACATAGCCTCAGCTTTGATCGAATTCAAAAGGTGAAATGTGGTACGACACTGGAGGGATTTGTCCTTTTCCTTTATGAAGCACCATGGCTGTGTGGAGCTTACTTATGTCCCCCTCAGTACTGTAATCCTGCAGTCGACAGCACCTCCACAAGCCTCAGCTCCAGGGAAGAGAGTCCATGTCCAGGACCCTTCAGCTGGATGTTCCCAGCATGAGCATTGTTGATGAGGGAGGACAGACCTAGTGTACAAAAACTTATGTGGAAGGGGAATTCTCCCTCTCTTCAGGGACATGCAGGAAACAGAAAGGAAAACACCATGTGAAAGCCTGATCAAAACACCTGAAAAACAGGGGTCAGGTTAACCTACTAATGAACTGCTGTGTTGGCAATTGGCTGGGCATCAGGCAGTTCTACCTTTGTTTTAATAACCTAGCTGAAGGGGCTTAGCCTCTAATGTTGACATTAAACCTTGGCTGGCCAGCAGACACCTTTATCACTGAAAATCCTTAAGGTTATTTACAAAAGTTTTGTCCTGCGGCCCAGTGAATTGCAGCTGGTGAAAAGCTTCATAAGAGCATCACTTCTCTTGCCCACAAGAAGCAGGCAAATTGCACTTGCCTAGGGCCTGAGTGAGTGAGAAACCCAAAGGCTTTGCCACTGAGCAGCTTGTGCATACAATGACCTCTTCCAATGACACATATTTGGTTCTCTCTTAGGTATTTAGTCTCTGGTACTGCAGCAAAGATACTGCAGTTGTGTCAGCCTGCATCAGGGCCAAGTTTTAATGCTACTGTGCAAAACAGAAAGTAGTAAAATCACTTGTTGAGGAATGTGTTTATCTAACAGTGTCAAATATGGATCTTAATTTAAGTGAATCAGTATTTGCATCTCTGTGGTAATAATTTGTGCATTTAATTTTTGTACACAGAGTATTTATTACGCAGTTGTTATGTGCCAGCTATTATTTCAACCACCATTATCATTTTATGATTTGTTTTTATAACAGTTGGTAATTGCACAACAGACAAGTCAACAAATGAAGCTGCTTTACAATTAAGGTGGGGGTGAGCTGTCTTAATTTCCCGTATCTGAGATGGGACATATCTGCTTATGTCACTGCTCTTGTCTCCTGTTACCCAAACATGCCTTCACTGATACATCAGGTTGTCATCTAACAGCTGACACCTAGCTGTAGTACTGCTTCTGGCCACGTAATGTTTTTATCTCCTTCATAGTTACAATTATTATGACAAGCACAAGTTGTTCTGCAGTGACAGTACTGGGTTTTTAGTGACAGCATTTATTTTAGTTATAATGTGGCTGTAGCTGGGTTATGTTGCTGCCATTGGAAATCAATTATTGCTAATCATGGAGGTACTTGCTTCAGGAAAATAATACTAAGTATTTATAATGAGATAAAATAGGATGTGAAGTACGAGGCAGAGTTAAAGGCACCAATCCTGACAACATTTTTGATGAAATTGTTTCTGTGGGGGAAAAAAAAGGGAATGTGATTATCAAGGAATTGGATGCAAGTGGTTGAAAGCTTGCAAAATAGATACAACTGTTAGAGCCAAGCCAAATGCTTTTGTGCGTTTGTTTTGGGTTTTGTTTGGTTGTTTGTTTTTTCCCTAAGACACGTGTACATTGTTCTGAGATACACCCATACAACTGTATGATAAACAAAATGATATTGCAAAGTAGAGCTTTTTGCTAGGAATCAGTCACTTAAGTATTCTGTGGTCCTCACCACTTCTAATTATAATGCATTTGCTTGCTTCCTTATTAACAAGCAGGAATAAGCAAGACTGTGGAAGGAGAGTTGCAACTTTGCCGGCGGAATGCATTCTCGGCTTTATATCATCTCCCTGTTCTACAACCCCTCAGAATTGAGGTTCAACCTTTCCCCTCAGCTCTAGCCAAATGGAGTGGTTAGGGCTTCTTTTTTAAAATGGGATATTCCTGTAATATTTATTTAGGGAAAAAAAGAGTGAAAATTGCAGTAGAATGTTCAGTTTTGTGTTTTCCAGATATGAGACGTTCTTGAAAGCATGCCAGTAGCATCACAAGATGAAAAAATGCCTGCAGAACCAAAGGAAACACCCCATCACTTCTTTTAAGGGGATGTTCTACAATGGTCTCCCCAACCCACTTCAATTAAGAAAATAGAAAAAAATTTTAGTTATTTGAAAACAGGTGACTATTTTTGCCAGAGTTGTTTTTAGCTAAACTCTGTGTAATTCTTACTCATAAAACTCCACTGGAAACAAACAAAAAAGTCCCAGTAAGAACATGTAAAGAAGTAGAGACTAAATACAGTTACTCTTATTTTAAATGTTTGTCTTCACTGAAATCACTGGCTTATTTCAGAGTTAATCTGTTAGTATTGAGTACAAGGTTGTAAGTCCACAGGCCCTCTGGGCTTCTGAAGGAATTGTGGCCAGCAGGTTGAGCAAGGTGATTCTTCTGCTCTGCTCCACTCTCATGAGACCCCACCTGCAGTCTTGCATTCATCTCTAGGGTCCCCAACACAAGAGGGACATCGACCTGGTTCAAGCGAGTCCAAAGGAGGCCATGAAGATGATCAGAGGGCTGGAGCACCTCTCCTATGGAGACAGGCTGAAAGAGCTGGGATTGTTCAGCCTGGAGAAGAGAAGGTTCCAGGAGACCTTAGAGCAGCTTTCATTACCTAAAAGTGGCCTACAGGAAATCTGGAGAGAGACCTTTTAACAGGGCATGTAGTGACAGGACACGGGGGAATGGCTTCTCACGATGGGTAAATTCAGGTTAGACATTAGGAAGAAATTCTTCACTGTGAGGGCAGTGAGGCTCTGAAACAGGTTGCCCAAGGAAGCTGTGGCTTCCGCATCCCTGGCCTTGGGAGACGTGGTCTAGTGGAGGGTGTCCCTGCCCATGGCAGAGGGGTTGGAAGCTTTAAGGTCCCTTCCAACCTAAACCATTTGATGATTCTATGAATTTAGGAATAAAAAGGCTGAACCGATACTAGCAAAAGCACATGTCATTAAAACCAGCTACAGCTCTACTGATGAAGTGGATACACCCACAGAGTCTTTTTTTTCACCTCACAAGCATAGCAAGTGAGGAATGTATCAAGGCACTTTTGCCATTTCATTTGCAGAACTAGATTTATATCAAGGCTTTATCATCATCAGACCCACAAAGATGCAATTTTGAGTCCAGGAGGTAATTTAGCTTCAAGAGGGCATCTGATCTTGCAGCAGTTATGTTGCAATCAAACCTTACAAACCACCCTCCATTAATGTTCAGCAGAGAGAAACAAGGCAGGAAAGGGAGAAAGATAATTCTAGGATGCTAAGAATGTCAGTGTACCATATCTTCAAGTAAAGGCTGCTCCTTTTTCATTTCACTGTGTAGGAAGAAGGTCTGAAAGACTTAGGAATTTTTATTTGCTTTTAGAATTAATATTAAAAGACACAATCTTTGGCTGTCCTTAAGAGTACCTCAAAGGCATTGGAAGAACCAGATGGGCTAGAATATTACAAGAATACCAAAGCAATGAAATATGATTAAATTGAAATGGGAAATTAGTTTGACTTACTCCTTTTAAGGGTCTAAATTCTGCTAGTATTACATGGCATTCATGAAGTTCACTGGCGAACAGAGATTGAAAGAAAGGCACATAGGGACAGATTTGAAATTTCAGATGCTGCTGAAATTGAAATTACAAAAGAGGTAAGTTTTTCCATGAAACTAGATTGGCTGAGGTTGTGTGTGCTTGGTAACAGAGCCCCATAACTGACTTGGTGTAGCTGTAGTTTTTTGCTAAAGCCTGAGGCAAACTTGAGAGCTCTGCCTGGTGTGGATTTGCTGATGACAGACGTTATGGGATCACTCAGTTGGTCCTTCCCACTGGGGACACCTCAGTTGTCTTTTTCTTCTTTCCTGATGGCTATTGACATGAAATTTGTAGGACAATAATTTCTTCCAAGGCCCCTGCCTTTGTTGCCTTTGGTTAAAGTTGGCTGATAGGTTTTAAAGATACCAAGTAAACTTGCAGACAAACTTAGTTGGAGGACAAAAGCTGGGCTGAAAATAGTTATAAAACTGAGGCCCACTATGAAGGCAGAAGTACCGGTCCAAGTCATTTATCTTGTTAAACAATGCACAATTTTTTCCTATATCCTGAACTCATGTTCAGACTAGACTGTAGATAACACATTTTTAAGTTCACCATTTGGCATTAAATGCTACTCGCAGCATACATTGAAACCAGCAGGTTTGGTGACTGGTTTTTCCATCTCAAAGTTAAAAATTCTGTTACATCCTGGAGTCAGTGAATTCGAGTAGTTTGAGCATGGCTGCTGCATGCATCTCTATAACTTAGATGTTCATCTTTTGAGTTTAATTAGATGAGATGAAGTATTTCTCCTCCTAAGAACTCTGGTTTGGTCATTTATTGTTTCTTTTAAACAAAACCTTTTCCTTGTTCCCTCTTAACAGATCAAGAGGAGAGTTACTCTGGTTGCTCTGCTGACTGCTCGTCATTTTCTATATGGAGTTTCTTTTATATGGCGCCAGTCAAAACCACTGAGGCTTTGCATGAAGACAGAGGTTTGGTAGCTTGAAGATCTGCCTTTTCTTGCTTTCTTACTTCATCTCCTATCATGTAAGTATAGCTCAGAATATTTTCCTCATTGTTTCAGCTGAGCCATGCAAACTTCATTTCTATTGTCAGTTGTGGAGATTGATGACATGGACTCCAGCAGAGGTTTCATGCCAAAGACTTCTTTACTGTTGGGGACCCTTTTACTGTTGGTTACATGGTTTATATAGACTACACCTGTGTTCACGCACACAAAATACTAACAGGATTGGCTGGACGTGAACATCGCCACCCTCCAATGGGCCACTATGTGTTGCCCCCTAATTAGCCACTCCCTTCTATGTTCAGGCCGAGCCCAGGATGCTCTAGCCGATTCCAGGATGTTCGAGCCCAGAATGTTCTGGCCGAGCCCAAAACCCTTTATATCTCCCCCTTTTTGTCCTTCTGAAAATGTAACTTGCTTTACCATTTTTTCCAACACCCATTACAAACAATCCAAAAAACAAGGTACAATAAACATACTACATGACACAACAATTAACAGTATGAACCCTCCCTTTATCAGGGATAAAATCCACCCTCTTAAACCTCAAGAACTTAACCAGTTTCCCTATTGCTAAGGCATTTAAAACTTTGATTGTTTGATTTACTGATTTAGCTAGAGTCACTCAAATATTAGAGCTGTTCCATGGTGTCAGGCTGATCAAGCTCTGTGTCATGGGTATTACGATCAGGGGTAGGAGGATCCAAATCGGGATGTACCATCCTCACTGGTGCCCACCATGGGCTGTGATCTGTGGAGACACAAGCATAGCCTCTTCCCCAAGTTATTAACCTAAAAGGAGCTTCCCAGTTATGATTGTCCAAAGACTTTATCATTACCATAATGGGTTCTTTCCCTGGTATTGGATCTGGGCCTACATGGGTTAGTGCAGAAAAATACCTAATCACTCAGGGGACATTCATGCCCATGTGTAAATCAGAAACAATGCTTTGTTGATTCATGCATTTGGGGTCTCCCCTATCATTCCCCCTTTTTGTTTTATATATCTTTTAGATGACCTTACTTGAGCAGGGGATTGGGACTAGATCGTATCTCCAATCTTTTTTTCTTTTTTACTCTGCCACCCTGATGCTGCTTGCGTGACAGCTGATAAAGCTTGTGGTTTCACTACCCCTCTCACTTTTTCAGTTAGCAGTTCTTGTTTCAGCTGATCTGTTTCTCCAAGTCTTGGATTCACCCCCAGGTTACTTTAAACACACTAAGCAAGGCTCCTCCCATTTGCCCAGCTAC
>WYDI02015179.1:0-19668 GCA_009867235.2 Psittacus erithacus
GGGACCCAAGAATGCTGGCTGATACTCAAGGATCACCTGCTCCAAGCTCAGGAGTGTTGCATCCCAACTAGAAGGAAATGCAGCAGGAGGGCCAGGAGACCTCCTTGGATGGATAAGGAGCTACTGAGGAAACTTAAGAGGGAGAAAAAAGAGGTTTATAAAAGGTGAAAGCAAAGACAGGTGGCCTGGAAAGGATATAGGGATGTTGTCCGGGAAGCTAGGGGCCCGGTCAGGAAAGCTAAGGCCCAGTTAGAATTAAATCTGGCAAGGGATGTTAAAGGTAACAGGAAAGGCTTCTGTAGGTATGCAGCAAACAAAAAACAGAGTAGGGATAATGTGGGCCCTCTCCAGAAGCTATTAGGAGAACTGGCTACGCTGATTTTGGAGAAGGCTGAGGTTCTCAATGACTTCTTTGCCTCAGTCTTCACCGGCAAATGCTCTGACCACACTACCCAAGTCTCGGAAGGTGGATGCAAGGATTGTGAAAATGCAGACCTTAGGCCCACTGTAGGAGAGGATCAGGTCTGAGAGCATCTTAAGAACCTGAATGTGCACAAGTCCATGTGACCTGATGAAATCCATCTGCGGGTCCTGAAGGAGGTGGCAAATGAAATAGCTAAGCCACTGTCCATCATATTTGAAAAATCATGGCAGTCAGGTGACATTCCCAATGACTGGAAAAAGGGAAATACAACCCCCATTTTCAAGAAGAGGAAAATGGAAGACCCAGGGAACTACAGACCAGTCGGTCTCACCTCTGCCTGGCAAAATCTTGGAGCAGATTCTCCTGGAAGGCATGCTAAGGCACATGAAAAACGCAAGGTGGTTGGTGACAGCCAGGATGGCTTCACTAAGTGAAAATCCTGCCTGACCAATTTGGTGGCCTTCTATGATGGGGCTACAGAACTAGTGGATAGGGTCAAAGCAGTTGACTTCATCTACCTGGACTTGTGCAAAGCATTTGACACTGTCCCGCGTGACATCCTTGTCTCTAAATTGGAGAGACATCAATTTAATAGATGGACCAATCGGTAGATAAAGAACTGTCTGGATGGCCACATGCAAAGAGTTGTGGTCAGTGGCTCAATTCTAATTGGAGACCGGTAATGAGTGGTGTCCCTCAGGGGTCGGTGTTGGGACTCATCTTGTGCAACATCTGTCAGCGATGCGGACAGTGGGATTGAGTGCGCCCTCAGCAAGTTTACCAGCGGCACTAGGTTATGTGGTTTGGTTGATACTCTGGAGGTAAGGGATGCCATCCAGAGGGACCTGGACACTCTTGAGAGATGGGCCAATGCCAGCCTCAGGAAGTTCAACCAAGCCAAGTACAAGGTGTTACACCTTGGTTGAGGCAGTCCCAAACCAGCTACAGGTTGGGCAGAGAAGACATTCAAAGTAGCCCTGCGGAGAAGGACTTGGGGGTGTTGGTTGATGAGAAAATGAACATGAGCTGGCTTCAGTGTGCACTCACAGCCCAGAAAGCCAACCGTATCCTGGGCTGCGTCAAAAGGAGCGTGACCAGCAGGTCAAAGGAGATGATCCTGCCCATCTACTCTGCTCTTGTGAGACTTCACTTGGAATATTGTGTACAGTTCTGGTGTCCTCAATGAAAGGAGAGCTGTTGGAGTAAGTCCAGAGGAAGGCCACGAGGATGATAAGGAAACTCAAGCACCTCCCATACGAAGATAGGCTGAGAAAGTTTGGGCTGTTCAGCCTGGAGAAGAGAAGGCTGCGTGGAGACCTCGCATCAGCCTTATCTGAAGAGGACCTACAAGGATACTGGAGAGGGACTTTTCATTAAGGACTGATAGGACAAGGGGTAGTGGGTTCAAACTTTAAACAGGGGCAGTTTAGGTTAGATATAAGGATGAAGTTTTTTACTGTGAGGGTGGTGAGGCACTAGAACAGGTTGCCCAAGGAAATTGTGACTGCTCCATCCCTAGGAGTGTTCAAGGCCAGCCTGGATAGAGTTTTGGGTGACATGGTCTAGTGTGAGGTGTCCCTGCCTATGGCAGGTGCATTGTAACTAGATGATCTTAAGGTCCTTTCCAACCCTAAGTATTCTATGATTCTATAGTGTGTCAGGTGTTACCAAAATAAAACACACTTCAGTGTAGTTTACATTTTCATGTACAGAAATAGCTATATGGCAGGTGAAGAAGGACGGGAATGCTTTTGTAGAGCAAAAAAGATTAAATGCTTCAGATGTATGTGTGATTTGGTTATTTGTTAGAATGTGAAATCCAAACATCAAAGGGTAGCTTCAAGATAAGGGCACAGATCTTTTAGAAGAGTAACCATTTAAAAATGTGCTTAAGTGTGTATGTTTGGAAACTGCTTGACCAGTTAGTTACCTCCAGCTCCCCAAAACTATATACCAATGCAATAAATAAATAAAAATTTCCACATGCCAGCTATAAATAGGTGCTATTTGCTGTAAGTTCATTGCCACAAAGAATAATTAATTTGCTTCCTGACAACCAGTCTGTCACTGTTTAGGTATCTTTGTTTAATAAGTGTCTGGGTTTATGTTCTTGGTGGGGAAAATGGGGATGAACTACGCAGTCAAAACCAAGTTTCCAGTGTAACACATCCAGTATAAGGAAGGCAGAACATAATACACTAAATTGTTAAGAAAATCTGGCCCGTGAAAGTTAGAAGTGGCCCTTCTGTTCCTTAATAATCTTAAATGAGACCCCAAAGACAACTAGGTTGAATAATTCTGCTTACTTCACATTTTCTGTTCTTCTAAGATAAAACTATTCAACTTTTTCTGTGTTGTTTTTTTTTTTTTCACAGGCAGCTAGCTACACTCTGAAGACGGTCTGAAGGAGAATAACAACAAACTGTTCCTGGGTGAAGGGACACAAGCAAATACTATATTAGATTAAATTTGCAGGGATCTCTACTTCAGAAATAGATTTAATAGTCTTCTCTGAACTTTGTGTCAAATTTCCTTCAGTCTCCTGAAATCACTGCACATCTCCCAGCCAAAACAGATTTCTGTGCTACACATAAGAGTAAAATTAGGGCTCTGTATTGAAGACCTGGCCACTACCAAGGGATTGTGAGATTAATATTGTACACAACAGTAAACCCCACTATTTCCTTGTTCTCACACCACCGTGCCAGAGGGTAGACACGAGGCGCATTGATAGGGGACCAATTAAATTAATTGAAGCCAAAGGCAGATAAAAGCCACACTGAAACACATTGAGCCGAGGCATTTCTGACATGGTAAATACTTAGCAGTGATACAAAAGGTCAGAGGAGAAATTAATAGCTCCAGAAAAGATCACTTATACCTATGCAGTTTCCTTCTCAAATGAAAGGTATTTGTGGGAGGTGTGACACAGATGAAAAAGGATAAGAAAGACTGGGTAATTACAGCAGTTAACATTTCTAAGCAGGTCTTTGGATGTTCATTTAGGAGAATAAGGAGACAAAGCATAAAGGCACAAGACTGCTGGTGGTTTGCAGTCTCTGAGCCTGCATATATTAAGCGTCTGCAGAAGCTGAAATGCAGAGCTACAATGGAGACCTGTACATAGCTGCCCCTCTTCACTTCACATGGCATGGCTGCCTTCAAGGTCCCTGGGATGCTGGAACAGCATGGGTAAACTAGAAGACAAAGAGGGGTGGAAGGAGAAGAAAGAGAGAAAACAGAATCAGGTGGGCAAGCAAATAAACTGTTTCTGAATGAGAGTGACACAGAGAAATACATTAGGATTTAGTTCAAGAAGGAAGAATGGTGCATTCCATCGATTTTTTTTTTCTTCTAGTAATAATTAATACCAAAGTGTTACAAAGCAGAAAACCAGTGTCAGAGCAAAACCTTCACAAGAAAGCCAACAGTCCTACGAGACTCAGCTTCTGAAATGTGCTGAGGTACCCCATCAAAATACACATGCCTGCAGAGACAGGATGGGCACAGTACTGACCCTGCAGTGACACTCCGTCTTCTTAGAAAGCAGACAGAAAACAGACCTTCACTTCACTCTAGCTCATTTGGTTATTAAGCAGGAACCCCTGGGTCAAGCTCTTGGTAGGGAGAGGGATGGTGGTAAGGTTTTCTGTGGTTTCAAGTGTGACCCAGGCACTTCAGTGTGAACTGGTAGAGAAGAGAGTTGAGCCCTGGGAGTGAAAGGAGTCTGTGTTTCAAAACTTGCACTGGCCCTTCCATATAGCCTGTAAGGACAGAACCCCCTCCATCTCCAGAAGCACCACAACTGTTTGCACAACTGGGGGGAGAGGAAGAAAAAAATATAAATAAAGTATTTTGCTATTAAGCACAGGAATTATAAAACACTATCTGTCCAGAACAGTTCCTCCTTCCTTGGTTTACCAAAGCACACCTTGACATATCACATAAAACAAAATGCTGATGGAAGTCAATCCAGAGGTAAGAGTTTTCCCAGACATCTGCATGACTGTCACATGTGATTGTCTGCCCTGTGGCTATGTGACGTGCACACTGACAAAAAAACCCATCTCTTTGACCAAGGTGAGGGTAACCTCAGGTTCCAAATGGACTCGCATTCTAGCAGATAGAAGAATGTGGTACTAGACCAACCATAAGCACAACAGCAAGGGTCATATACTGAAAGATGCTTGGAGGTAAGAGATGCTGCAAGCCAAACAATGAATGCTGCCAACTATTGCTTTACATATGTGCTGTATAGGATGTGAAGCTACGCATCTGAACACATAAGTAATTGCCTCACAGAGCAATTATTGAGAAAATGCACAAGATGCAAAGCAATTCTTTACTTGATTCTGAAAAATGTGCAGTATCTGGTTGCAAACGCTGTGGAGATTCATTCTGCCATGCCCCAGACACACTAAACTCCAGTAGCAGCAACAGTACCTTCCCCCATTTCATACAACTGCATTTTCTTTAAGACTAAATCAATAAATAAATAACAAGAAATAAACAAACAAAAACCAAACCCAGATATACACCAACAGTTAAAGTGTTTGCAAGTGGACGCTCACTGAATTTGTATTTAATCTTTCTATTTAATCATTCTAAAAAAAAAAAAAATCCTTTGACAATTTAAAGCCATATCTATGTAGGAAAAAAAACCCCAAAAAACCCAACCAAAAAAACTCCCAACCAAACAACAAAAACAAAACTACACACAAACTGTCATTTTGGGGAACAACTTGTTAATAGGGCATAAAACCAGTTATTCTTTTCTCAGGAGGAGGAGGTCTCAGGAGGAGGAGGTCTGACGGATATTTGTAGGACGAGTAATTAATGTGTAAAATGAAGTGACCAATGAAGAGACCAGAAAATTAAAACTAATTTTCTGCAACAGTATTACCTCTTTAGGATTTGTATCAGTGACTCCAGAGGAATGGCCTCAAACAGAATTTCAGTAAAAAGTTGTGATAGAAATTGAGAAGATTAGCATTGGGTAGTCACCAGCACCAGATGGTCTTCACCCATAAATTAAACAGAACTCAAGTATGACACAGCTGAATTGTTAACTGTAATAACCCATTACTTAACAGTTCTTTTATAAAGTCATGACTCACGAACCTATTGGAGTAACCTGAGAAGAAACAGCAGAATAAGAAAAGCTTCAAGAAGGGCAACGAAGACGACCAAACTTCTGGAATAGGTTCCACACATAGCACAAATGAAAAGAACTGCAACTCTTAGACCAGAGGAGAGAACAACCAAGAAGTTGTATTAAACCATAAGTAGCATGGCAAAGGTTAACAGGTAGAGTTGTTCATTGAGTGAAAAAGTCCCTTCCAAAGGACAACACACAGTTACACTGTAAAACTTACTCCCGTGGGATGTAGTGAACTCCATGGTTTGCAGCATTTCAAAAGCAATTATGAAAATTAGTGGAAGTAAACCTCATTAACAGCTACTGAACACAAGGACATTACATGCAAGTGACAAGCTTACTGAGAAAGCATACTGGACAGCTATGACTATGTGCTTGTTCTGTGTTTCAGTCCTTCCTTAAGCATCCACTGTTAACCACCATCAGAGACAGATGGATAACAAAACCAGAGACCTTTGATCTGGCCAGATGCAGTTGTTCTTACTGCATCCACACTCTGCTGAAAAACGCCAACTTTGATTTGAAGATCAGCGGTGAGGGGGTGAGACGGCAAGTGTGCACACAAGCTGTGATGGTAGCGACAAACTCTGTCAAAGCTTTCCAAGTCCAACAACATCATGTTGAAGCAGCCAGTGCTAATTACCCTGCCAGTTCTGCTAGTGGCATGGATGATGTCATTTCACTCGAAAAATATGCAGTCACTTCATGCTCACTCAACAATGCTTGAGAAGCAGCAGATCATCCTTCAAGGCAGCACATAGGCACACTTCCGGCAGCAACCACTCCTACACGTCAGTACTGAGAGACTCTCCATGCTCAGGAATGCCCTTTGGAGCACCCTTGGGAACACTAATCCTTCTTTAAAACCTGTTTTTTGGGAACAGCTGTGCCTTCTGGGGTTACGTGAATTAATATTATTTCTGGTGTTTTCCTCTGTACATAATGTGGAGGAAGCACACTGGCAAAGACAAAATTGTACAGGGTAGACCTTTTTGTCTCTATCTTACTAACTGTTTTGAGTATTGCTAAAGGGCTTTTTAAAAGAATGAGGAAGGCTAAAATTGCCTAAAAGTAAAGGTACAGACAAATAAAGAATAGCTACTCTAAGCAGTAATGCCCACACTCAGCATTTCTTAATGGAATCTTCAGAAAATTATTTTGTAACCTTAAAAGCATCTCATCAGCACAGAGTTATGAGACAGCACCTAAGACCCTGGGATACCAGTCCTGTCGTCATCAGATATCTAATTATGCAGTTCAGTTGTACTGTTTATACACTAGTTATTTTTTCCTAGAACCAAGTAAGTTAGAATTTACTGTGCCACAGCCAAGTGTCTTGGCAACAAAATGTAAATAGTTCTTTCCTAGCTTTACCAACAGTGTATCACTGGCTTAGCAAGCCAGTTTAGCTCAATTCCTTGTATAATGATCCAAGTAGATTTAATATAAGCAACTTAGAAATTCTTTGGAAGAACTGAACAGTAGAGTATTGTAATCCTGTGTATTCTATACATATACTCCAAAACCACCACCATGTGGCTGCGCAGAAAAAGATGAGTTTTCACAATAATTTGCATTATTCACAACAACAGCAGCATTCAAAGAGAAAAAATAGCCAATTTAAAATAAAAAGAGAAGGGGAAAAAAGAGAAGCAACCCCATACTATTCTCACTGCCTTTGAGTGCTGGCAACATCACCTGCAGAACAACTCCTCATTCCAGAGTGGCCAGGGACATGGGTATTCTCTTCTTTTGACTGCCTAGATGACCTCTGGTGAAACAGTTCTGCTTGAATGGCCGAGATATTTGGTCTACAGACTTGGCTGTTCTGTTTTCTCAACTTGGAAGGAACTGGCATATATAAGAGTCCTCTTCTGAAGTACTCAATTTCATGTTCACACACTGAGCCATCGTCGTTATCTTAGTACTTTGAACAGCAAGATTTTTATTTTTTTTTATGAGAGTAATTCTCTCACATCTTGCTCTACCATCTAGCCAAGGCAAAAAGGTAACAACAACCAGAATAACCTGCCAGCAGAGATCTACAAAAAACCAAAAATGAATCATCTTGGTAGAAAAAGTTGAATGACTGAAAAGGTTTTTGCATAATATGTTTTCTTACCTACTTTTTGCAAAAACATATCTGAACTCCTATGTCAGAATTGTCTGTTCTCTTATTGCTAAACCCAATGAGAAAAACAACCCAGGTTTGTTTTTTTGAACCTGCAGGTATTTTTGCCAGGCCTCCAAGACTGCACAATAATTGTGGGGGCTTTTCATACCCCACAAAATACTGTTTATTTCAAGATCAAGTGTTTTAAACAAAAACTGCATCCCAGATGGATGTCACCTGCCTGCATCCCAAGATTCTACAGTCAAGGAAGCAAAATGCTGCTTCTGCGAATGAGACTGATGCACAGGACAGGAAGCAAGCTGAGATGCTGAGATGGACACCTCTCTTCTCACAGATATGCAAAGCCCACAGTGAAAGCCTCAGTGCCATTTCACCTACTTAGGCTCTGGTCCCTGATGAAAGAAACTCCCTTTGCACAGGCTGAATGAGATTTATTTATGAAGATATTTTTTGGCAGTCTGTAGCAAAGGAGGAGCATCCAAGACCTCATTTGCCTTTTAACTTACAGAGAACATACTAGAATATCAAGACAACTAAATTAGTTTAGACATACTGCAAGTTTCAGACTAATCCAAACTCAGAAGGCAATATTTAAATCATACAACTTTTCTCAGATTAGGGAGGAAAATGAATAAGCAAGGAGCCAGTTTCCAGTTGCTTACCTGACGCAGCCCAGGGTTTGGAACCTCAAACATTTCCAAGCAATTCCATGTTCCCTTATTTATTCTGGGTCATTTGGAGTGAGACGTACATCTCCATGTTGATAACCCACATGGGATACTCCAGTAACCCATGCAAGCTTGCAGTTTTCTGCTATGCAAAGCTTTCTGTTCTCACAGTTTCACAACCAGACACTGTGGTCGTACCTGCACCATCTCAGATGAACGAGTTACATACTGTGTGACTAGCAAAAAGACATTAAATACATGACTCAAGGAAGCCAAAGCTCTAAGTGCAGCTGACAGAAGCAATCGCATGAAAGCCGACAGCAACACACAGGTGTCCCCTGTTATAGATTAAATGTATGCAGTTAGAGTACTTCCCCCAAAAGGGACTGATTTAACATTATTTGTGTGAGAAAAAAAAAGAAATGCTAAGAGTTCATAAGACACAGATACTCCATTTTGTGGCCTTCACATTCAGCAAGCTGCATTCTGTGGGAAGGTGAGCTCACACCCAGCAGTGCAGAGCTTCGCAGCTGTGCTGTGCCACCACACTGGCATTTCTCCCCAGCTGTCCCAGCAGAAAAAGAGAAATGAGAAATTAGAAAGCTGGTGCAAGCCAGGGTCGCATCAGGACATGAAGATCTGGCTTTTTATGGCAGCTTACAGGGATTTCACACAGAGGGTAGCTTTCAGACAAGGAGGTAGACATGCATGCTGTAGGACTGACTCTCCTCTGCTTCTGCCCAGTGGGCAGTGAGTTACACCAGACAGCAGACACACATTTGTGTAATAGCCAGGTGGAAGTTTCACCACTCTGAAGGCAGAAGAAATCCCATGGGAAAGCAGCACAGAACTGACTGAGCTGCAGGACCTGATCTGGTGATGTAGCATGTGATCAGGCTGCTCATGGGAACTGAGCCGGTTAAACCAAAACCCAGGCATTTTCAAGAGTAAAGCATTACAGAAGCATAATGGTAATACGGAGGGCAAAGCTCATTTGGCATATAAAATACGGAGACTTCGGCTCTCCACGTGAATGAGTGTTACTTACTAGTTTTACAGTGCCATGGGAAGACTGAAGTATTCTTCCAATTATCCCAAAAGGGAATAATCAAGGAGTGGTAACATCTGCAGGGATTCTGAGCCACTACCGCCACCTCCACATGATTCAGAGGATCTGAATTACAAGTTATGTTCCCACTACAGTTTAAAACATGCATGTAAAAGGCTGTGCTTTGATGCTTACCAGTTTTAGAGCTGATCTTTACCCAGGATGAAGCTCATTACCAACAGCCCTACAGGCAGAGAGAACAGATGTACCACTACCCACCTCCTCACCTGTGTGAACACCACTGACTGCAGGTACAGCTCAGAGCAGAAGGTGCTCGGTTAGTTTCTCAGTCCATAGGGAATGGATAAACTATACTAACCAGAAGCTGCAGGGAAGCTGCACCACAAAAGTCAGCCCAGGAGAACTGCAGCTTCAGCAACAGTCACCCACATTACATCAGCAAAAGAGATTCAGAAGTCAGAAGGCAACACAAGCAAGTGCTTTCACAGGCATCCAAATGCCCGATGGCAGCTCCTGATGGCTCGCTGTGAGCTCCAAGCACAGCCTCCCTTTATAGTCACAGCGTGTGTATGATCTCTCTCCCACATCAGTTCTGGTGCCTAAATAAAGGTTGATCTTACACCGTTATCTTCCCTTTAAACAAAGAACTTGCACTGCCTCTGTTTCCTTTCTATTTATCTAGTTTTATGAAGCTTGTAGAAACTTAATTATTTTTGAGACATTCCCTCCCCCAACTCCATTTGCAAAAAATGATTGAAGTCTGCCAACAGATTCAAAAGCAATTAGGGGAAGACACATGTAGGCAGCAAGATTATCCCAGACATCTTCCTTTGGAAACCAGGCTAAAAAATGCAGTATTGTATTCATTGAAACAGTTCCCTTAAGTCAGACTCATAATTGCTGTACTTCTGTTACTGGTAATAAGGCAGATTTTTAAAACAATTTTTAAAGGATTATATTTTGGTTTCTACAAATAAGACTGATTTCAA
Organism: Psittacus erithacus; assembly: GCA_009867235.2. NCBI lineage: Eukaryota > Metazoa > Chordata > Aves > Psittaciformes > Psittacidae > Psittacus > Psittacus erithacus. The sequence continues at coordinate 10,443 of WYDI02015179.1, forward strand.
CCCTTCCAGCTGCAGGCCAACCAGTTATGAACACCTTTCTTGTCAGTTTAATGGGATGATAAGTACTCACCTGCCTTAGATGTGGTCTGTGTCCAAACACAAACAGTGGTTTGAAGATCTTTAAAGCATTGCTCTGCATAAAAAATAATTATATATATTGCTGTGAGACTGGTGCATGCACATTTTATTCTTTTTGAATGGCTGCAACCTTTTTGAAATAAAAGCACAACAGATGTATAATCCTCAGATATATTTGTGTATCATACAGAGGAAATCATTCCTTCAGCAAATCTTTTGCAGGTTAGCTTTCTGCTGCAATTTAACTCAATACTTAGTAAAAAAGCATATTTTATTGGACAGTTCCATTGCTTTTAAGGAGAGTATCTGACACAGAAATAATGGGAAAAATTTTCTCAAACATTTCCTTCTTTGTCAGTGCTCACTGCATGAAAATGTATCTCCTTACCCCCTGAATTCATCTCAGACATGCCACTGCATACTGAAAGGCCTGACAGAAGCTCAGACAATGCTTCCAGCACATCCAGACCCATTCACCTTCCTGCTCCCAACCAACCACCCTCCCAAAATCTCACTCATGCTGCTTGTCAAACTGCAACATTAGGAAAATCTGCCATGCTGCTGCTTGCCTCACTGCTGCTCACATACGGGCAAATAGTTGGGCTGATAAGCATTCGACACTGTCCCACACGACATCCTTGTCTCTAAATTGGAGAGGCATCAATTTGACAGGTGGACCACTTGGTGGATCAAGAACTGGCTTGATGGCTGCATGCAAAGAGTTGTGGTCAATGGCTCAATGTCCAGCTGGAGACCAGTAACGAGTGGTGTCCCTCAGGGATCAGTGTTGGGGCCGGTCTTGTTCAACATCTTTGTTGGTGACATGGACAGTGGGATTGAGTGCACCCTCAGCAAGTTTGCTGATGACACCAAGCTGTGTGGTTCAGTTGATACGCTGGAGGGAAGGAATGGCATCCAGAGGGACCTTGACACACTTGTGAGGTGGGCTGATGCCAGCCTTATGAAGTTTAATCGTGCCAAGTGCAAGGTCCTACACCTGGGTTGGGGCAGTCCCAGGCAGAGATACAGGTTGGACAGAGAAGAGATTCAGAGCAGCCCTGCGGAGAAGGTCTTGGGGGTGTTGGTCAATGAGAAAATGAACATGAGCCGGCTTCAGTGTGCGCTGACAGCCCAGAAAGCCAACCGTATCTTGGGCTGCATCAAAAGGAGTGCAGCCAGCAGGTTGAAGGAGGTGATCTTGTCCCTTTCCTCTGCTCTAGTGAGAACTCACTTGGAGTACTGTGTACAGTTCTGGTGTCCTCAGTGTAAGGAGGACAGGGAGCTATTGGAGCAAGCCCAGAGGAGGGCCACGAGGATGATCAGGGGACTGGAACACCTCCCGTATGAAGATAGGCTGAGAAAGTTGGGGCGGTTCAGCCTGGAGAAGAGAAGGGTGCATGGAGACCTCGTAGCAGCCTTCCAGGACCTGAAGGGGTTTTATAAGGATGCTGGGGAGGGACTGTTCATTACGGACTGTAGTGATAGCACAAGGGGTAACAGGTTAAAACTTAAACAGGGGAAGTTTAGATTGGATATAAGGAAGAAGTTCTTTACTGTAAGGGTGGTGAGGCACTGGAATGGGTTGCCCAAAGAAGCTGTGAATGCTCCATCCCTGGCAGTGTTCAAAGCCAGGTTGGACAGAGCCTTGGGTGACATGGCTTAGTGTGAGGTGTCCCTGCCCATGGCAGGTGCATTGTAACTAGATGATCTTAAGGTCCTTTCCAACCCTATTTTATGATTCTATGATAGGTTTCTTCTTAGCACCCATGGATATCCAGGGATGGCACATCCACTTTATCCAAGGCTGGGAAGTACAGGAGGCTATGGAAAATGAGTGCAAACTCTTTGGTCTTTGAAGAGGACAGGCAGTGCAGTGTGAGAAAAGTGTCGACACCCCACTCAAGCATTGTGGACGCTCTCACCATCCCTCAAATATACACTGGAGAATGATTTCTGAGCACAAAACTACCCCTGCATGCTCCACAATGTTCAGGCTGTGGTATAAGGGGCCACTGCCTGCATCTTCCTTCCTCCCATCTAGTCCTGCAGTGCAGGCAGAGTAGCAGGTATGTGCCTGGTGCAGCCAAAGGAGCATGGGGTTTCACACTAAGAGTTAAATCAATTAATCTCTCAGCTGGTTGGAAAAAACCCCCTGTGGATGTATTTCCTGAGTCATCAGTAAATGATCTGCTGCCAAACTGCCCCAAATAAGGAACCCAAACAGCAGTGTCTCCTTAGTTATAAAAGATCCTTATCAGCTTACCTGAATGTGTTTTGGACTTCTTCCTTGTGCCCTAATTTAATTTTTTAATTATGAGGAATTAAGAGCCAGTATTTTCAATAAATGCTGTGAGGCTTTGCTGTTCCCTTGCATATATCCAGTGTTATATTATGGATTTAGCTAAGGTGTGCTGTGATTGCAGCAAAGTTTTGAACTTTTAGCCTATATTTCCAACAGGCATTCATACTGCAAGACTCTAACTTACCAATGTCTTTTTCATACACAAAACTATGAACTGCCTACAAAGACATAAAGTGTGAAATTAAAACATTATTGCTTAGTGTCAACTGTGCATGCTTTACTTACAAATATAAGAATTCAAATGAGAAAAGTCAGAAAAAAAACAACATTTAATTATAAAAGAGCTTTTTAAATTAAAAAAGATAATGGCACTAAACCAGAAACAAAGTTACTTAAGAGATCGTAGCCACAGGGTGGTTGTAATTTCATACTGAAACTGTACAGCTGTTCCTGTCATCTGCACTTTACTCCTGATTAAAATAATATCTAGAGTTCCAGTAACAAGTAATCTTTTACAGAACTATAACGTATTATGAAAACACACATAATTTTTGTATTACATGACAAAAAAACTTAGATTACATTAGATTCATAAATATTGTCCTAAACATTGTACTGGTTTTCTACCCTTTACATGTAAAGAACAGGGAGTGTGGTTTGTTCTACCAACAAAAGTGATTTGTACTACAGGGTTCACCCACAGTGGGACATATTGTGCTAACACCACATAGGGGTGCCGAACTAGATGGAGCATTGATGGCAATACAGCCCCATTAGACCAACTTCCTATTTTACTCATCCTGCTTTTGAGAATCCTACCACGCTTCTTTCCCATATGAAGACAGCCTCTGACTTTAAAAAACAATAAATACTTATGCCCCCCAAATTGTTTGCATGCTGTGGATAACTAATAGTAGATGTTCAGTTTTTCTGTGACCTTTCAGAGTTCTGTTTTACTGCTTATATATATATAAGGGAGAGTTCCAGTGGTTACTTTGGGAACAACAGAGTCAGGGCCTGTGTCCAAAGCTCAGCAGAAAGGCCCTTTATTCCTTTAATCAGCTTTGATCACATTAAAAACAAACAAAAAGCAATTCAGTCCTTGATTGTATGTAGAATATTCCTTATGAGGTCAATATAATTCTGTGTGCGCACTGAAAGAAAATATTTCATTCCAAGGATATAATTTCACAGTAGTTATTTCAGGTAGTCTGCGCACAGCTGTGAGCACTTAAGCACAGCTGAGTTAGTTTACAAATAAGTTGTAAAGCAGTACACAAGTTACTGAACCCAGTGTTGCTGTGGGACTGGGGCTCTGGAGCTACAGTCAACAGATCGTGCTGCAACAAGCCACATCAGTCTACAAATTCATTATCAGTGAATTCCACGGGGAGCTTTCAGCCCTCCTCTGCAAAGAGAAGGATTTGCAATAGTTCGCTGTTGGATTACTAACTTTTTAAGTGGTTTAGAGAGCATCTATCAGCATCAGGGAAATCAGAACTTGATTTCTAGCCTCATCCAGGATAGATGAGACAAAGCTGATGGTAGATAACATCCAAAAAGCGTTAGGTGAACTCCATAGTAGACCTTTACTTGATTACACAGTAGACCTTTACTAGATTTTGAGTGAAAGGTTTGGTGGTTTGCCACCTATGAAATTCAGACTACAGTTTCCTTCCACAGTTATTTTATTCTTCCTGAAAGTTTTTATTGTGCTAGTAATTGGCAGGTTTTGGCAGGTCACAAAATGTAATCAATCAGATGTCTAAAAAGCCTGAAACCAGCGTATATATGGAAAACCTCAAGGTCTTTCTAGCACATGACAATATTCCAGAAAGGACACTGCCAAGAGTGGCGAGCTTTAAAAATGACTCACCTTGTCACATGGTCCTTTAAAAATAACCTCAAGAATACAATCAGCTGGAATAAGAATTAAAAAAAATATTTAAAAGATCTAGCAAAAAAGCTGCATAGAAAGCATTTTCACAGTTGTTTTGAAACAGTTTTCATCAAACTTTACCTAGAGAATGAACAAAATTAGGACTTCCAAAGACAAAATATATTGCATTGCAATTTTTTCCTGTGAATTTCACACCTACTTGGGAAATTCATATGACTGGGTTCAGGTATTTTTAATACTGTACCATTCAGAAGTGCTGAGCAGGATTTGGTTCTCTAGTGCATTAGCACTGTAAAGACCTATATGAACACACAATTCTACACGAAAAGATTGTAGATCTCTAATATAAAGAGGTTAAACATCTGTTTGAAAAAGTAATTCTTCTGATACAAGACCTACCAGATGAGAGGTAGATGAGTGCCATTAAAATATTTAAGGTACTTATTCTCATTTCAAACATGAGTGGGGAAACTGCTATCTACAAAATTTTGCTGCAAGTAAAAATCAAAATTTACTGGTAATCACTGTTGGGTTTCTGTCACTTTTTTTTTTGTTTCCACAGGATAGTTGAATGTTGAAAGGACACACTATCCCTCTGAAACATTCAGCCTTACAAAGTAAGTCCACAGGTTGTTCTTTTACCATTAGTTGAGAGCTTAGCTCTGCTTAGATTTTATAACCCACTCAGCATTTGGGTTGAGCTGGTACAGGTCCTTCATGTAGGTATCATCGTCAAGGCAGCGTTCTCCTAGAAACAGAAGAGTCATGTGGTTACGAAAGTAATGAAAAAGAAAGAAAAAAACTTTTAAACTTCCTGTCACTGTTCTATTCCACTTAGGTTGCCAAGCCCTCTTTACGATATCAAGCAAACGTCAATGCAGCTAAAACACAGAAATGCTCTTACCCTTCCTTATCTGACTTGGAGAGGAAAGGTGGAACAGAGGAGGAAGGAAGGGGCTCTGCCACCTCTGTGGCACGTTCTATGTCAGACTTTTCACATAGACCATGTATATGGGGACTCCCCTCTGCAAAGGTTTAGGAAAAAAGGAACAATGCTCTGGCCATTTTGTGGTTAAATCCAAACACTAGTTGCATAGAAGTCAATTAAAATTTCAGGCTATTTTCCCCTTCTTAAATGGAAAGTTTGAGCAAGGTTTGTCCTCCTGCTAAAAAGGTGTTACTCCCTATCTGGCCCCTCCTAGACAGCAGTTCTGCATAGCACTTGTAATGGTTGCTGTCTTAAGAGAGAAAAGTAGTTTAGTGTTCTTGGCACATTACAAGCAAGTAATTTATTTCTGGTAGCTATGATAAAAATAGCATACACTGATGAATCAAGATCTGTGTACTCCTTCCATTCTCCTCCAGGCAAAGCATTACTTCATGCACTTGCAGCTGTATATCACAGCTCTTCTCCAACTCCACCATGCAAATGGTTGGGGTAGATGGTTTGCATGCTAGAGTTATTTCCAGCACATGTGCTCCTGAAGCAGGAGACAAGCAGAGGTGTGATGCTGCAGCTGAGTTTGTCTGACAGCTCTTTGGATTCCTTACACAGAGCAGACAAGAAGGCAAGACTCCATGCTCAACCAGGCTCAGTCTCCATCTTCTCCCTCTCCATCTGCTCTCCTTGCCAGGTGGCAGGCTGTAGTCCTTCTGGGAGTTTCGTCTGAACCTACATGACCTCTACCCACACTGCTGAATCAGGCCCTTTCCTCCCCACATGCCTGAACTGCATGTTCAGGCAGTGAGAGCACAAGGACAGTGGTTTGCCATGTCCCTAATCCAGTCCCAGACATGAAACAATGACAGAAGTCCTGTTCAGTGCCCTGAAGCCCTACAGTGAGTACTCAAAAAATGGCTGGAGACTTCAGCAGCTCCATCTGCTAGGGAACAGGACTGCAGCACTGCACATGTTACAATTATGAACTTAAGTATAAGCATATGAGCGTATCACAAGACTGTCAAGTCTTCTCACTTTTGGGCAACCTCCATATCAGTTGGTTGCACTGGGCAGAGAGAAAAGGCAAAGATCAGGAAAGCTGGTTTACTTAAACCTGAAGAGCAGGTTAAAGTCTGGGAGTTTCTCTTATCTCAACTGAGACCATTTGTAAGGGCTGATTAAAGCTGAAATTGTCTGGAAGTAAACTATTCAGAGGAAACATCTAAGCTTTCTATCCCATTTCATTTCATAACAAAACAAACTAGCAACATGAAACTAGCCACGTATTTTCTCTAAAAGACACAATTTTCGTCACATGTTTAAAGTGACAGTCGGTTGTTCTATTTTCACTGGAATTCTGTTAAAAAACCTTTTTTATGCAATGATTACACCTCTGTACAATAAATAAGATAGGCCCCTCCTGCAAAAAATTTTTACATCTGGGATCACAACCTGCTTTAGCAGGCATAGTAAACATAGATACATACTGGATATGAGAACATGGAATACATTAATGTGGCATCCAGTTTAGTAACTTCTTTTTGTCATCAGACTTAGTAAAACCCCTAAAACATATCTTTTGTAGGGAATATAGGAAAGTTTTATTTTTAATTTACTTCAGATTTTTCGTTTAGACACACACACAAAGAAGAAGATTTAGAAATATATTTAATATATTTAGAAGTACTGGGTATTCACAGAATTTTATAACTTCAAATAAAGTTTAATAGGTCATGGTTAATGAAAAAAGTAAATGTAAGCCCAGTCCAATAGCTTTTTCCAGTTAGGTCTTTTTAACAAGCATATGAAAAGTACTGTGATTAGAAACTGATTCCCAATGCAAAAATACTTTTGCATTTATTTAAGAAAATTTCAGAACTGTGTTCAAAATTATCCTTTGGCATTAACCTTGCTGATCTGCTATTTGCCTTAATCAAGAGGGTCTGAAAGACACAGAGCAGGACAAACTGTTGGAAAATTTTATCACTAGGTCATGTTTCTGGTTGAGTGTTTTTTATCCCAAAGGAACCTGCAAACAATGCTCAAACTGCAGAGCGTGAAGGACTGTAAGCATTCTTATTATGCCTCAGTATAAACTGATGAATAAGATGAACTTCAAGCACCCTCCTATCCAACCTTTCTGTGCTTCTTTACTGTACATACATATCAGGAACATCTGTTAGAGCTGATTTCTTCCTCTGGGAGAAATAATAAGAGACTACTAAATATGATGATCACACCAACATCTCTGCTTCCTTCTTTCCAAGGTTAACTGTCTGACTTATTGTCAGGGAGAACTAGAAACATGGATAAAAATGCAACCACAGTAAAGCCCATGGACCATGTGCCAGGGGAACCTATTCTAGCAAAAGAAGCTGTACAGAAGCCATTCTTACCAATATTTCCTCCTATTTCATAAAGAAAGACCTCTTCTTTCTTGAGTGTTTGGACATTTCCACTGTTGGGAACAAACCACAATGAATTACTATATTTTGAAAGAGCTCATACATCAGCCACTTAGACATGCCTGGGAGAAATTTTGCTAATTAAGACCAGAAGTGTACCTGTCATAAACCTTTTGTGTTTATACTCATTTACTGATACAGTAAGCAAATAAGAATATCCTTGCTTGCTAGTGCAAATAAGTACTCCTGCAAGTGAGCAATACACTACTGAAAAGGTAAAGTAAGAGATATGAAGAAGCTGTGAGGTTTAGTAAAGAATTACAGAATCATAGAATAGTTAGGGTTGGAAAGGACCTTAAGATCATGTAGTTCCAGCCCCCCCTGCCATGGGCAGGGACACCTCACACTAAACCAGATTGCCCAAGGCTCTGTCCAACCTGGCCTTGAATACCACCAAGGATGGAGCATTCACAACTTCCCTGGGCAACCTCTTCCAGTGCCTCACCACCCTCACAGTAAAGAACTTCGTCCTTATATCTAGTCTGAACTTCCCCTGTTTAAGTTTTAACCTGTTGCCCCTTGTCCTATCGCTATAGTACCTAAGGAAGAGTCCCTCCCCAGCATCCTTATAAAACCCCTTCAGGTCCTGGAAGGCTGCTATGAGGTCTCCACGCAGCCTTCTCTCTTAATAATTCTATTGTTATTAGCAAGTAGACTGGTATTTTGGTTGACAAGAAACCGAACATGAGCCAAAAGTGCGTGCATACAGCCCAGAAAGCCAGCCATATCCTGGGCTGCATCAAAAGGAGTGCAGCCAGCAGGTCGAAGGAGGTGATCTTGCCCCTCTACTCTGCTCTTGTGAGATCCCACCTGGAGTATTGTGTACAGTTCTGGCATCCTCAACATAAAAAGGACATGGAACTCTTGGGAACAAGTCCAGAGGAGGGCCACGAGGATGATCAGGGGACTGGAACACCTCCCGTATGAAGACAGGCTGAGAAAGTTGGGGCTCTTCAGCCTGGAGAAGAGAAGGGTGCGTGGAGACCTCATAGCAGCCTTCCAGGACCTGAAGGGGTTTTATAAGGATGCTGGGGAGGGACTGTTCATTACGGACTGTAGTGATAGCACAAGAGGTAAGAGGTTAAAACTTAAACAGGGGAAGTTTAGATTGGATATAAGGAAGAAGTTCTTCACTGTGAGGGTGGTGAGGCATTGGAAGAGGTTGCCCAAGGAAGTTGTGAATGCTCCATCCCTGGCAGTGTTCAAAGCCAGGTTGGACAGAGGCTTGGGCAATCTGGTTTAGTGTGAGGTGTCCCTGCCCATGGCAGGGGGGCTGTAACTAGATGATCTTAAGACCCTTTCCAACCCTAACTACTCTGTGATTCTATGATTTACCCTCTGATTTTTCTTTCACTGCTGTTGCAAAAGTAAGTATTCTCCTCAAACACTTCATATTTCTGGAAAAGCCTTACAGTTGGGTTGGAGAAACCACATTCTTGCTGGTTTCAATTTTCTTGCAACTAGAACAAGTTGTTGTGGTTTAAGCTTAGTCGTAAATTAGACAAAGCATGTAGCCTGCTTGTTTTCCCCCCACAACCTGT
>WYDI02015181.1:0-60164 GCA_009867235.2 Psittacus erithacus
TTCAAACTTAAACAGGGGAAGTTTAGATTGGATATAAGGAGGAAGTTCTTTACTGTAAGGGTGGTGAGGCACTGGAAACAGGTTGCTGAAAGAAGCTGTGAATGCTCTATCCCTGGCGACGCTCAAGGCTGAGTTGGACAGAGCCTTGAGTGATATGGTCTAGGGTGAGGTGTCCTTGCCCATGGCAGGGGGGTTGGAACTAGATGACCTTAAGGTCCTTTCCAAACCTACTATTCTACGATTCTAAGTTGTACACCAGAAGTTTTGTTTTTCAGTGGCAAAGAAGATAATAATCTATTTATTTACCTTTTTTGCTGACTCTGAGAAAAGAACTCCATTGTTTCCAATAATTCCTACTGGATAACCAAATATTCTTGCAAATCCTGAAGGAGAAAGATAAATTTATAAGTTTTCAAATATATTTATTTTACCATAGTGTATAAAGATAAGACTTTCTCTTGGTAACAGAAGATACTATTCTTTTGAAGAAAAGAAAAATGTTATTAAGAATATCAGTGGGTGAGCCAAACAGAATGAATGTAAAACCAGTGGGAACATATACAGAATTATTATATGTCTAAATACCTGTAATTAAAGTATCCCCATACAAGGCTTTGAATTCATGAAATTTACTTCCATCTACAATTCTAGCAATGACCTTAAGAAAAAGTAGAAAAATAAAATTAAATTCAAAATCCTTCATAGTTTTTAATTTGTCTAGAAGGAAAGACCATGCTAACATATAACTTAAAACAAATGCTTTCCATTTAGAGAACATCAAACAGCCAACTATATAAATAATCTTGGATGACAGGCAAAGCCCATTTACTTTTTAAAGTGTAATTTATCTACATGATCATAAAAAATGGAATTTCAAAATTAAGAATATTCTAAGAGAACAACTTAAATTACAGAAACAAAGTTTCCATCTTAGTTGAATTTTAAAGGAAAACTGCTACCTCTGCTTATAATGAACATTCATCAATAAACTGACATCTATAAAGAGAAAAAAATACACAGCCATAAGCCACTTTCTTAGAGAAAAGCTTATTTTCAGCTTTTCTTAAACTTGTGACATACAAAAATAAGGATGATCTGTTCTGAGGTTCCTCTGAGAGGCAAAGCAGCCATTCCATATAAATACAGATCCATTGATAGCAAGCTATTACAACTTCTAAGAGTGTAGTGAGTGTAGTGTTAGACTCAATAAAAGTGTTTACTTTTCTTTACCTTAATGCAAAGCAAATCCTAGTAATTTCTGATGAAATATTTTAAGAAAGGTACATACTAAGACATTTCCTAAAACAATTACTTGGTTGGTAATGAAAAAGGCTCCAAATATGGGATCTAAGCAAAACATGAGAAAATATATGGGATCTAAGCAAAACATGAGAAAATATATGGTCTCAGATGAAGGTACTCAGGCAAATAATTACACTACATCTGCAGTAGTGTCCAAGAGCCTCCATATGTGGTTAGGGGAGCACCAAATTGTTTGTCTTACTTGTACTCCACAAATCTTTAAATATTTGGCCTTTACTTTCACAGGATTAACAGAAAAAGAAAGCTATCGTATTACCCAGCAGGTCTACAGAACGTATTGAAAAGGCAAAGTTCCCTATTTCCTAGCAGCTTTTTCAGAATGTTAACAATCTTTCATCCTTGCTCATCCTTCTTTAAAGTATAACCAAAAAAAAGCATTATATTTTCAACACGTCATTGCCACTGCAATAGATCTGCTGGGAAAAAACAAACACAAACAAACAAAAATCCAAAACCGAAAGCAAACAAACAAGTACCCCAAATCAGATTTCTGTAGATGATGATATAAAGAGTGATTTCCTGCAAGAAAAATGAGGGCATGCACGCATATTCATACCTCTTTGACATCGAAGTTTCTTTTTAGCTGGTCGCCAACTATTCCATATATTTCATCAGCAGGAAATAAAGGCTCTTCTGATGGTTCTGTAGTCACCTGTAACAATTTAACAAAACAATTTACACAACAAAGGAATTGTTAGTCCACATTATGGCTTAAAAGAACCCAAACAAGAATTACTTTGCCAACAGCTTTGAGAAGTCTTCTCTTCACCAACCACATCAAAATGCCTGTACTGGCTTGTCCTCATTTTGCAAAAAGATCAAGTTTCTTAAACTGAAGCTTGATAACATGTTCTCACTTACTGTTACCTTTGTTTCTGCTCCTGTGTATACCTCTCTACATGCTCCACTTCTTCCATGTTATCAAAAATTAAGCATGTCCTCCCATTTGCTTACTTACTCTCTGTACCCTATTAGGCAGGCAGTATCCTAAAAAACTGATAAAGATTTTTTGTAATGAAGCTGAATACAGTGTCTTGCCTTCCTTCAGGTGCTGAGGTTTAATCTTCAACTCACCCTTTCACATCTCCTGGCAAATTAAGGTAATTTCTCCCCCCATATGCTATCCACCCTGTTTTCTACATGGAATTTTTAAACCAATAAAATACGATGACATGATTTAGGTCTATCCCCTCAGTTTATACCTTTAATAGTCATAGAAAATGTTATTCAAAAAGATGCTTTAGCAGATATTTAATTTTAAGTCCACAGGAGTGATCACGTGGACTTAAAATTAAATTAAGTATCCTGCAAGCATGCTTTAATTTTAAAGCACAATTCTGTGATTCTCAAGCACTGCTCTAGCTACTTCACTCTTGCATGTAATCCCAGCGATTTTACTGGGAATAACGTAGAACTGAAACACTAAAGAAATCTTTGAGGACAAGAACCACATCTCCCATTTTTAAAGTGTCTAAATTCAGAGACAAAAAATGTGTTGTATAAAATAGGCATAAAAACCCCATTCCTAATTTAAACAATGCAGTGTTTCAGACCCTACACACTTACGTCTACTTTCTTTTGGAGATTTAAATTTCTTACAGCTTTCCTTGCTAGATGAAGTGCATGACTGTCATCCAAAGCATAGTGATCTGTTACACCAGATTTTCTGTATGTAAATAACAACAGCAATAGGAAGACTTATAAAAAATAATAATCTGACAATGAAAATCTGAGGTTTAAAAACTTTAAAGACTTGTAAAGTTTTATATTTATCTTTAAAATATAGATTCTACAATACAGCTCTCCATGTTTTGATATGAAATTACTTTCAAAATAAAACCCATGCCTGAATTTTTCTTTGGAACAGCACATTCAAGTTATCAGACATGACGTAAAATAGCAACTTTAAGTAGTAAAAAAATCTAAATGACAATATAAAAGTTAACAAACACAGTACAAATGGAAATTAAAATTAATTTTAACTTATAAAGAAAACACGTTCACAAAAAAGTATAAACTTCCCTTAAAAAGAATTCTTTGTTCACTTCAGTGAAGTAAAAATTAAGCATTTTTTGTACAGTAATACCTAAGTTCATTTACTATTCATTTTAGAACTAGAAATTGCACAGAATTCTTCATTTTGATACGCATTCTTTTACAAAAAATACAGGCTATTTTGATCTTGTTTGTAGTAAAGTTCTAATTGACAGTAAGAAAGATACAACGTGCAAAATGCATAAATCTTTCTCCATGTGTATTATCCTTCTAACACTCAGTATTAAACAGTACAGGAAAGTTTACCATATGATGCGTGATTCTGCAGTATATTAGACATGTAGGTATTTTAAAGTAGTAAATGAGGGGAACAAGATCCTAACTAGAGTAACACAAGGTAACTGTGCTACTCTTATAATAAAATAATTCATCAGCACCAGATAAGGACACAGGAAATCTTAATTTTCAAATCTAAATAAAGTTTTTAGAAGATCTAAATATAATAAAACAAAATAAAACAAAACAAAACCAAACCCTACTAAAGTCTGAAGAATGGAAGAAATAAACTCTACGAAAATATTTTTTAGACCTGCAATGAAGATCTGCCCCTCCAAGATCCTCTGCTGATACCTCTTCACCTGTTGCTGCTTTAACCTACCACAACAAAAGGAAAATGAGCTTTAGAGTCTACACCTGTCTTGAATTAATATTTATACTGGCTCAGTTACAGCAATAAAAAAATCTTTGAACATTCGTTTTCACAAAATTTTTTTAGCTCTTAAACAACTTCAAACATGATCCTTTCCTGCATTGTTTCAAACAAGCAATACCTCAATTGAAACAGTGTTCTTTGCCCGCTTTTTCTACACAAACTCTTCTTCTGTGAATTCTAACTTACTTATGTAAGTGTTGACCATAAACCAATCATTAGCAGTTCTTATTTTCTCAATCTTCCATTGAACACACAACAATGTAGTAAGAGTAATTTTCTTTTAAAAACCATATTAGTGGCATAAAACTGTTCGGATCAAGTATGATTCCATAAAAACACCTGCAATGCACAATCTAAATCCCACATCTGTCAAATCTTAGACCTGACAGAATAATTTAAGAGTGAGTGAACTCCTTCCTAAAACAAAGCAGTATCTTTACTGCATGCTTTAAAAAAACACAGTTCTTGATGCATTTTCACTCCACCATAAATGCTTGGAAAGGATTCCCTGTAAGCTGGTGAAACCATTATTCATCACACAGAGTACAGAGGTAGTGTAAGAGACAAGAGAAGAGAAAACTACAATAATTTCTAAAACATATTTCAGTTTCCAAGTTTTCAGCCTAAAACTGAAGCACACTAAAGTTATAAATATATATACACACACACACTTCCAAACTGTCAAGTTTGTAAAATTAAATACAGATATTTCTTCTTTGCTTTTAAATCTGAATGTCTACTCATGTAACATAAAGGTGTGACATTCTGATACTAATTAATGAAAAGTTAAAGTCAGATACATAATTAGCTTGAGTCTTCATCAAATAACAAAGAGGAGAACATACTTTTAAGAGAAATAAGGAAAAATCTCTTCACCAAAAGGATTTTCAAGCACTGGAACAGGCTGCCCAGGGAAGTGGTTGACTCATCAACCCTGGAGATGTTTAAAGACATACAGACGAGGCACACATGGCTTAGTGGTAGACTTGCCAGTGCTAGGCTTATAGTTGAACTTGGTGATCTTAAGGGTGTATTCCAATATAAATGATTCTGTGATTCTGTTTCATGATTCTATTGTATGAATCTATCAAATAGTTCTATACGTCTCTCTCAACACATCTCAATATACGTCAATATACATCATCTCAACACATACATACAACAGTATGCAGCTATAACATTGTGATTCTGTGACTACTGCAGAACTTTGAACAAGTCTGAATAGAGCACTGATTTCTATTAGCACCAAAATCTAGACACTCATTTTAAGAAACTCTACAAAAATGAATTTTCCATCTTCCACAGAAGTGAGGTTTTCCTTATCCAAATCACAGAATTAAAGTTGTGAAGTCTGTCAGCCACCCTGGGAGATTATCTAGTTTAACTCCCCTGCTCAAACCACGGTCAACAAGAAGAGGCTGCCCATGACCATGTACAGTTGACTTTTAGTATCTTTAGGGATGAAGACTTCATAACCTCTCTGGGTAACTTGGTTCAGCATGACCACCCTTGCAGTATATAAGTGTTTTCTTAAATCCAAATAGAATTTCCTACATTTCAGTTTGTGACCTGCCTGTCGCTGGACACCAATGAGATGTCAGAATCTGCTATCTTTACTCCCCATGGCTAGGTATTCACACACACAGATAGACTCCCCCTGAACCATCTCTTCAACAGACTGAGAAGTCTCAGCTCTCTCAGCCTCTCCTCATACAACAGAAGCTTTAGTCATTCCATCATCTTCAGGACCTTCACTGACTCACTTGAGTATGTCCATGTCTTTCTTGGTCTGGAGAGCCCAGAGTTGGACCTAGCACCGCAAATGTGTCTTACCAGTGCTGAGTAGATGGGAAGGATAACTATCCTTCACCTGCTGAAAACACTCTCCCTATTGCATGTGCAGAATGCTGCTGGCTGCCTTTGCTGCAAGGTCACATTGCTGACTCATGTTCAACTTGGGTGTCCACTGGGACCTACAGTGCCTTTCCTGATAGGCATCTTCCCAACTGGCTGGTCCCCAGCCTGTTAGGGTATCCAGGATTATTCCTTCCAAGGAATATCTGCCTGCTGTGTTTAATTTCAAAAGGTTCCATTCAGCCCCTTTCTCTAGCTAGCTGAGGTCACTCCGAAAAGCAGCATAATCATCTGCCCTCTTAACCACTCCTCACAGGTTTTAGCGTCTGCAAATTTGCGGATGGTGAACTTTGTACTGTTGTCCCGGTCATCAATGAAGATGTTTTAAACAGTACTGGTCCCAGTAATGATCTCTGGGGTATACCACTGACCTGCAGCTTGAGCCCAGCATTTCAGCCAGTTCTCATACCACCTCCCTGCCCATTTACCTAGTTCATACTTCATCAGTTTATTGAGGATGTTATAGAAGACAGCGTCAAAAGCTTTGTCAGAGACATCACAGACAACATCCACTGCTTTCTCTGATTCCACTGAGCCAGTCATTTCAGCATAAAGGGCTGTCAGTCTGGTCAGGTCTGATTTCCTTACAATAAATCCATGCTGACTACTCACACTCACCTCTTTGTCCACAGTGGTTTTGGAAATAGCTTCCAGGATTACTTGCTTCATCATCTTCCCAGGTACTGCAGTGCAATAGAGCATTCTACAGACTAGTTTAAATAGTACAAACTTTCTTAAAGTTAATTAAACTCTAACTGCAAACACAGTCTTGATAAAATATGTGAGCATTTTTAAAGAAAACCCTGTTTAAGCTACTTCAGCTAGCAGTCATCAGGAAAAATGAACACAAACTTCAGATGAAATGTCTATTTCCCACAATAGATCAGGCTAACATGTACAAGAGTCCCAGCACAGAAACATACATGAATTTGACAAACTTATCCCTTTTTACCAGACTTTCCCTCACTGCTGCGCACAGAGAGTAGCAAATTTCATCTGGGGAATAGAGACTCAGAAGCTTCTGGAATGGCAGGGAGAAGCCTACAGGTCAACACAGCATCCTGAGCTACCAAGACAAGGGTGAGGATACAGATTCCTCAGCTTTGGGTGTACAGAAGAATGGCGCTATACATACGTTACTACTACTGTGACACTTCTCTTACCACTGAGATCTACCTGTTCATGAAGTCACTACTCCTCACCGTTCTAAAAAGAAGGCCAAAGAAACTTGCACTTTAGACTGTACATACAATTCACTTTTTTTTAGCATGCACATCCCAAGACTAATTATAACTAACATCAGGGAATTTCTTTTGCTTCCTCAGGATGTTTTGGTTTAGGTAGGTAAGAGAGAAAATTCAGTCCAATTTTCTCCATATAGGAAAGACATTTTGGGGAACAGGGCACACACAGTAATGGCTACAATATCTGCTACAACATGGAATGAAAGTTTCTATGGGAATCTGAAGTAATTTTGATGCTTACAGAATGGCAAGCAAAATATTTTCAGTGAGAATATGAAAACCTCTACCAAAGAGAAAAGCTGACAGGTAGTGATATTAAAGTTTGTCTATACGCACAAAGATAAGGGCCATTACATCTACAGGTTGCTAAGGAACAAATTAAATTGGAGGATAGTTTTGAAATCTTCCCCTAGAAGTGGTGAAAAATTCTCATCCTTTCTAACTTCACAACAGTCTTGCAGTCACTGGCTTGCCTAGCCAAGTCCTCCCTTAGACAACTGACTCAGGCCACCTTTTTTCAGCTGTTTACCCTGGCAAAAATGTTCTGTGCTACATCGCAGTGAGACAGCATATATGACCTAAATTCCCTTGTCATGTTAAATGACTATCATTTTCTTAAAATAACAGTCTGGTTCCCTTTGTTTAGCTTCCTCGGCAGTACTGGTTACTGGCTGTCTTTTTTTTTCAACCTGCTTAATGCTGAAGCTTGAAAAGAACCAGCTTTAAGGAGGCTCCCCAGGACACATTACTCAGTGCAGCTAAGAGGTCTTGGAAGGTTGGATGAACCTTTCCAGCTCTAACACAGCTGCAAGCAGAATCAAAGTACACAGCACCCCCCAGCATTCTTGCCAATGCAAATGCCATGTCAGAACTGAGTTTGGTCAGCTTACTGAGCTTCTGCAACAAATTACTCCAAACCTGGGCAAGCCCCAGAGGCAGTACTACCACTTTAAAAACCACTGGCTCTAAGTGAATGAACTGTGCAGGGCCCAGAAAGGGCTCAGGTCTTCCTGCTACCAGGGCAGTTATTAGCAACACAATAACCAAGCTACTGACAGTCTGATGTAAAATTTAATTTCTGTCATTGTACTTATTTCCTTATCTCAACAAAAAGATGTATGAATCACCCAATGTTACTCACTCAATTAATACTATTCTCAACTGGTATCTTCATTCATATTTATGCCACCTCTCCAAAAAACTCCTAATATCTAAACTACAGTGAAAACTGCTTAATTTTGAGGGAGGATTTATCTTTGTTTACCTATAAATACAAGCTGAAAGAGACCAACACAATATAGAAAAGAACAGAGACCTAGATAGGCTGTTTGAAACAATTGCTGCCAAATAAATTCCAACAATGAAATTCTAGAATTCTAAACTGCAATATGCAATAAATAAATTGGCATTAAATTACACTGTTGGTATTATTTAATCTGCTTTTGCCAATTACTTTGTTGTTCTTATCAACTTGAAAAGCCTCCATTGAAATAATAAAATACTTCAAGCTAAACGCCTTATTTTATTATGGTAGACAACAAAGTATTTTTGTAGATCAAGGTGTGTGTTCCCTGCTGCTGCTTTCTGTATGCCAGCTACATTCTGAATGCCAGCTACATTCTGAATTTAATTCTGTTTTGGAACAGTAATTACCATTTACCAGCCATGGAAAACTACGTCTGTACAAATGACAAGTTGGTTTTGTGTTTTTTTAAGCTGTACAAGAGTTTAAAATCTACTTATGCATTAAACTTTGGAAGGAAAAAAGGGTATAATATGCTAAATCCACTTTTAGCATCAAGATGACATTTTAGCATCCAGATGAGACAGTGGGAAAAGAAACAGCTGAACTAAAGGAAAAGAATGAAATGCAAAAACATACTGAGAAAATATGAGCAGTGCTATAAAAGTAAATGCTAAAGGACGCCACAGGATCAGTTCTTCATGCTTTTAAGGAAATTACCACAACCACGCCTTAGGAATTGGTTAACAAAAAAATCCATCAGTGGTTGCCTTCCCACAGACCCGCTATATTTTCCCAGTATCTTAGGCGGTGGAAAGAAGTGACTCCAGCAGACTTTCCCTCTTCTCTTACTAGGGGAATTGAGTGGAGCAATATCTTCATTAACGACACAGTTACAAAGCAGTTTCTCCATTTAGGCCTGCTCAAGTTGGAAGGACTTTTGAGAGACGTTTGACTTGCACTTGACTTTGATACAAGAAGCACCCCTAAAAGTCTATAACAGAGCCAACATGCTGTCTCAGACCAGTTTGTTCAATGAGAAATATATTTGACTATTTAAGAAAAGCAAGTTTATCCATTCAGACTTCATTCAGACTAGATTAGTTGTGTTGGATGCTGCCTTACCTGTTAGCTCTAGCAGTAACATAACATTTACTACTGGAAATTCCTTTCTTCCCATAAAGCTTTTCTTGGGTAAAATAATCTTTGTCAGCAAAGGTTACTGTTTGTATCACTATAAAACTAAGCCTACACTAGAATACACACTGGTACAGCTGTTAAAAAAAACCAAAAAAACCTGTACTCGAGACTCCCTTTGCTGTTGGAGCCAAGCTACTGTAATTTTTAAGCTGTTTTATGCTGCAATATTTTGCACAGTCATAAATTTCACTGTAAGTTTCATAATAAAGCAAGTTTCAATTCACAGGAGCTCATCAGGTCAGTTTCCTTAGAAACAATTTATTTACTAAGGAAGTAAGGAAATTATGACAAACTCTGTCATATGTGTACCTCCTTTGTTTGTAAACTGACATAAAATATAGCAGATCAGTCCTGCTTCCAAAGTTCTCTGATCCTGACTTTGAGATATAATATACATGCTTGTAATTTTTATTTATTTCATATCAAACCTAGAGAGTACATAATGGAATACAGGAAGCATTTTTGTAATTCAAAATGTGCACGGCAATCTAAAGGCAGTACTATAAAAACACTAACAAAGTCTGATTTATATATACAACTCTAACAGACAGAAGAGATTTAATTAAGTACATAATCCTTCAGATATATTTAAAAAAGGCAAATCAATCTACAGAATATCTGGAAATACCTCTCCAAGAAAGGTCTCAATAGTTTAAGCTGTACTGTTTTTTGCAGCACAGTTTTTTTGGGTGCTATGTTACAACTTTGGTATCCTTACCAGCGGTGGCCCTCCCAGGAATATTGTTCCCTGTTTGCCAACAATAATACTTTCATCAGCCATTGCAGGTACGTATGCTCCTCCTGCTGTACAGGATCCCATTACTACAGCTATCTATTGGGAAAACAAAAAACCCAAGTTAATGAATTGTCCAACCCTTAAAAACAGCAAATGCACATGATACTACTATATATTGTACTGGTCTTAATACAGTTTCTGGGTCAGCACTGCAAGACTGTTTCTGCCTGACACAGCAAACTTTTTATTTATATTTAAGCTTTTCTTAAAAAATAGGGAATCTTTTCTGCTTTCAACAGTCTCTTAAACTATGATTTCTAGGCTGCCCTGCAGGAAAATTCATATGTGAAGTACCCTGAACTA
Organism: Psittacus erithacus; assembly: GCA_009867235.2. NCBI lineage: Eukaryota > Metazoa > Chordata > Aves > Psittaciformes > Psittacidae > Psittacus > Psittacus erithacus. The sequence goes on from WYDI02015181.1 coordinate 10,731, forward strand.
CATACGTGAAATGTTTGAAGAGGCACACGTTCTACCGTGAAATTCGTTTTTACCGACGCATGGTAAAAGGTTGAAATGTAAAGGCTGAAACCTGAAGGTTGCTCCTTGTATTTATGCTTAAATCAGAGTCAGAGTTTCAGTTGCCGCTTACTGGGCTAGTTTCATCAACGTTAACATCCTTTGAAGAAAATTCCTCACAGCTACTGGTATGTAACTTCAGCTCTTCAATGGATAAACTAATTAAGTCTGCCCTTTCAAGGTGTGGTGAGTACCTCGTTATGGGCTTCAGCATGAATAATCTCTGCTTTATTCTTTTTCCTAATTTTGAGATGAACATCTAGCCAATGAGTATTTTCTACCAGTAACATATTAGCGTCATTTTTCACAAAACTGACTTGACAGCAGATATGGTGAAAACTTTAGCAGCATATGATCACAAAAATGCAGTTTCTCACTTAACTTCACGTTCAGGGGAGCTCCTTCAAAGAGGAGCTTCAAAACAGCTTGTAAAGTGGAAGAAACTGAATACTCGTATGGAAAAGGCAGACAGTAAGAAATGCTTTCTTGCACAACCACAACTACAACTCTCCCTCTAAATAATGTGATTTTCTGTTGACTTTGAAATATTTCTAAAGTGACATCTAATGTGTTAAATGATAACTTAATGTTTGCTCTTAAAAGAAAGAAATATGGAAATACACTCAGAAATAAATCTTCCAAATGACATTACCTGTATCTAAAGGAGGAGTAGATGAACTGTGCCAACCTGCTATGACCAAAGTGAGCAACTTTTTCTGTACTTAACCTATACTCAGAGTCATGTGATTAATCTGCAGTTTTTGTGCTGTGCATTTAATAAGTACCTCCTAGTAAATATGAGTAACATAATCCCCTAGAAAATTAAGAAACTTGGGAAAAAAGTTATTTTTTTTTCTTTCCTACTCTTCATTTTACCATGTTCATGCTGAAAAATGTGCCTGCATTTAAACTTTAAGTGTCACTTTTTCTAATATATAAATTAGAACACGTATATACAGAAAAACCCCAAAAATCCACCCGTCAAATAGCACAACCTTGAATTTCCAACTAATGCTCTACTTCCTGACTTCCTTGAATTACTGCATAGGAAATAACCTAGAAGCGCAATAAAAATCAACAGTTCTGAATGCACACACAGTATTTCATACCCACTGATCAGTTCCCCATTGTATCCATGCAGCATATGAGTGCGAGATTGCTTAGGAAGCAGCTAATGAGAAGCTAATCACAGATTTCTGATTCACAGACACACAGACATCAATGTAATTTAAAGCTGCAGTAGGAGCATAATATATTAGTCACAGGTAAAAGTGGAGGGGGAAATTAAAAGCACCTTAGCCAACAGGGAAAAAAATAAGGAAAAAAAAACCCAAAACAAAACAACAAAAAAACAAAACAAGCACTTTAAACGCAATATTGAGAAGGGCCGATGAACACTTCAGGCAGGACGCAACACAGAACACCAGGCAGAAAACTAAAAACACCCATGATCCCATGTCAGAGGAATTAACCAAAATGGAAATCAGAGGGTGCATAATTTCCTAAGACCATTTCCAAATGAATCAGCCTTTCATACAGGGAAGATGATCCTAGCTACACAGTCTGTTGGCATGCAGTCAATATCGGATTTATAAATATTGTTAGTGCCTTTTTGAAAAGAGACAAAGGATAGAAACATCTCCCAAACAAAATATACCTGTATTACATCCTTTAAATGAAGGAACCACTTCCATAAAACATTTTCCCAGTCTTCCGTAAATATTTTAAGAAAGTTATCTTATCACACCATAAGAGAAATGTGGTTCATTAAAAGCCAAATCTTTCCTACACTAAGCTTTTATTGTATAAAGTACAATGCTACTCCTAATAAAACATTATATGGTAATCAAAATAAAAACAAATTCAACTTTATAAGTTGAAACAAAAACAACTTTACACTGAAGTTGTTTCAAGATATTCAGGAAAACACCAGCATCACTTTAGGGCCAGACATTTCTAGAAAGGTCCTGCCTAACATCAGTAATTTCAGCCTTGCAAACTGGTTTTACATATCCATCTTTGACATAACATCTAAAAACCACTATTCCCATACTAGATCATGATTGCACTCTCTAGCAAAACTGCTTACCAAAGCTTCTCCTAAGAAGACAATTCAGCAAAACAGCTCTGTGATGGTCTCCTTTGACACTTGGTGTTCCACATAAATTCCTGAGCAAATTTTATTCACACATACAAATCTAGAGTAAAACCTAGACCTGTCAGTGACTCCACATGATGGCCAGCTTGTAAATTGTCTTTTTTCCTAAATATTTTCATTTAACTAAACAGCGCTTTTCCCCTGGAGACCTGGCTTATTAATACAATTTCTCCACTTTTACTGTGGGGAAAAAAAAAGACTGTAGAAGCTAAATTATGTCAGACTTTATGAAGAGATTTAGTGCGTTGTTGGAATTTTCAGCCTTGGATTTCTCTGAAGGCAAGAGATTTCAGGATTCTTTGGTAGAGAAAAAAATGGCTAAAGATACAAACTCTGACTTGTTTTCCGAATATGCTGAAAAGGTACTGTGGTAATAAATGTAGTTTCCTCAGAAATCATGCACAGCTATGTAAGGAGTTGGAATACACTATCCTTGACTGGCGTATCTGCTTCACACTGAAAGGGAATATTAGCTTCTACTTCCTTCTTTGGAAGATTAGGAGATTCAAACAAGCACAGCTTCTCACAGAGAATAAATAAAAATCGTCCCAGCCCAATGATGCTTCTCAATGACATGTTGGTAAGAATGACGAGAATAAACTCCTGCTTCCACTTTACGTTAGTGATGATTTCAACAATCAAGTATGTCCATGACAGCACTCAAATGACACAGCAAGTTAGCTGAACTTTTACTCTCCCTGAGGTTCCAACACCTATTTCTAAGCCTAATGCTCTAAACCATTTTTTCTTCCCAAATGCAATATCCTGAAAATTTCCTTCACCTTCTTTCATCCAACCACTATAAAGTGATAAGCATTGATTTAACAACTACACCTAGGAGCAGGCTCTTGAAATTAAGATAATTCAGTGAAATCACCAGCTCGCTCCTCAGCAGTCAAAAAAATATCACAAATGTCAGGACCTACTGGCAATGGAATTAACAGAATAACATATCATTATGCTATTTTATATATACCCATCATTAGTCGACATACTGAGCAGTGCAATCTGACTCCTTCATCTCAAAAAAGATATGAGACCTGAGAAAAGGTAAACTAAGACTGTCATAGGTATTGAACACTTTCTGTAGGCGTAACAACTTAGTAAACTTGAACTCTTTAGCCTGCAAGGGGGAGTACAAGCCTGGTAAATGAGAGGGCTATGCAACCATATGAAGAAGCTGGGAGCTGACTGACTAGACAACTCTGTATGAATGACCTGACTGTCTGCTTTCCTGAAACGTTTTCTTTATTTGGAGGAGGTTACCTTCGAAGACAAGTCTCCTCCACCCTTCCTGGCAGCCTCTCTCACGTCCCTGCTGGCAATTCCCTCAACAAGTCCAAGACTACGCTCTTGAAGTCCGGCGTCTTCATCCTGCTAACTGCCTTCCTCACCTCCATCGGGACCTTATACTCTGCCCTCCACTTTCACTGCAGACAAAGCCGACATTAGCCATCACATCCTCAAAAGGTCTACATCCTTCATGACTAATAGATTCAGAAGCGCACTTCTCCTAGCACTCCACCTGCGTCAAAGAACTGACCCCAATGCACTCCTGAAACACCCACAACACAAAACCACTTCTAAATCCAGGAACTGTGACTAACAGTAATTCTATGCATTGTTAATACATTAGAAAATAACCTCACTTTTAGGGTATTTTTACCCTACAGCACATCAGTATATAAAATGGATATATAAATATATGCATACCCCTATCAGTAGAATGTATGTCTCATTTACTAGCCATCATCAAAGGGGGCCCTCACCTTTACAGTGTTGATGCAGAATGATAACTGTTGCAAGAGATTTCCTAATGTTTCTTCATATGGCCCTATCTATCATGTTGTCAAATCTTTTTCCCTCCCACTCCAAGATAGAAGCAGGTAGGTCATGTCATTAACACTAAGGCAAAGAAAGAAGATGGTTTCTTCAAAACTATAAATGACTTCTTGCGGACAGTTACCATGTTTACAGTGCCTCCAGTATCCAGACTGGGCCATTAGGTCAGGGCAACACAGTGCTGTTAAAAACAAAGCATGGAAAAAAGACAAAGGCAGCCAGCATAAAAACTAATTAGTACACTTCATTCTGAAATAAAAGCAAATTACCTGTGGGATTCCTTGTGAGGACATGACTGCTTGATTATAGAAAATACGGCCAAAATGATCTCGATCTGGAAATACCTCAGCTTGCCGAGGTAAATTTGCTCCTCCTGAATCAACTACGGTAAATGAAAATATATTAACATGTCTTTGAACAGTGTTATCTAAGTTTTTAATGAAGTATCTGCATGTTTCAAAATACACAGCAATTACTATCACTATCACTATCTCCATGAATCTAGGTATATTAGAATCTTCTTGACAAAAAGAAAAAAGAAAAATAGCAACGTCCACACACACAAATAACATCCATTCTAATGGAAAATAAATTCAAGTATGCTGACAGATGCAATCATACCTCCCTATACAACCTTCTAAACTCATCTTACTGCAAAACACTTAAACTAAGAACATTTTCCATGTACAACTTTAACTTATTCTACTGCAATTCTCTCACAAGTTCCAGAAAGGGCAACACTTGAGCTCAAGAAGCATATCATGTGTACTTTCATGCCTTGATTATACAGACATGCCAAAGATCTTATACTACTCTAGGAACCTTCATTTATTATGTGTCCTTGCCTCTGGCTTACAGGTCCCCAACTGCAGCTACCTTTCCACTCTCAAATAAAGGAATTATATCATATTGTAAGACCCTGAAAAAGGACAGAAAACTAGAAGGAAATGTAGAGGGAGGCCAAGCATCTGTCAGAACTCTGGCTCCTGGCAATGAATTTTCACCTATGAGCAGCAGTCCACATGCACATTCTCATGTTTCATGACTGCAGCCATTAATGCCCTACATTCAGCTTTACCATGAAGCACAATTTTTATTTTTAGCCCTGTCGTTGCAGATTCACTCTCCAAATCAGCATCACGACAATCTCCAACCTGGCCAACAAACCAGTGTTGTGAAATAGGCCATCCTTAACACAAAAGAAGATGCCCACGTCAGTAACATCAGGTCTCCACATCAGAATTAACATCTAGGCAGCTAACACAGAAGGAAAAGGCAGTTCAAATGGCACGAAAATTACATGCTCAATGAAGCAGTCCTTCTTGATTGAACAACAGAAGGGAAAGGAGTAAGAAAAAGTGATACAGTGGCATAGTTGCATTTGTTCCTTGCGAACCCAGCCTTACAGCAATGCAGAATATAGTGTTGAGAAGCTATGGGTATCCTCCAGTTAAGACTTGCCACCAATCCACAGAGGTCACACAGTACTGGTAAAAATACATTTGAGTATGTGTGTCTAAAATACATACCTGGTTGGCTAGACCTGGGGACACAGCATTCTCCAAAATGTTTATTTAAAGAAGCAGCATCTTATCCAGACATCCCCAGACCCCCTTAACAAAGGACATCTGCTATTTCTGCAGTGGAACTTACCCAAATATAGGCAAGGAAGATGGTTTTGCATTGCAATTTCTTGAGCTCGTAAATGTTTCTTAACAGTGATGGGATAATAAGTACCACCTTTGACAGTAGCATCATTAGCAACAATCAAGCATTCCACCCTAAAAATAAAACAACCTTATGAGAGAGAAAAATATTTCTAATGAGTAAGTATGTCTATTGGTTAAGATCTGCAACATGCCATGGACTCTCAAAGTCTTGATGCTCAAAGAGAGTCCTCCTCACCTGCACTCAATCAAATGAACACTGTAACTGTAGTCTCAGCACTATGATGTCCTGTTTCACAGTCCCTTACCTCCCTACAATATAGCTGTATAGCATCATATTTAATTTCACGATCAGCTTTGGAGGTACTTCTAGTGAGTAAAATTAATTCTAAGCCTCAAATACCACCCTGTTTTTTTTTAAATTGCAGTAGTGATTTAGTGATACACTAATCTCTTTCCTTCATTGGACACTGGAAACTCTGTATGTGTTCTGTTTTAATATGGGATACACTAAGTAAAAAAATATATATAAAATCACTTTCTTTTAGCTAAGATTAAATAAATTAAGATACTGACATTGATGATTCTTTCTGGGTCAAAACTGAAAGACTAAAAAATCCTAATAGCTTAATACTGGAAACTGAACAAAATTATATCTTTTTCCATTTTGTATCATCAATAATATAGATCACTGGTATCTCTCACCCAGATACTCGTCCAATGCCTGTGATAATGCCTCCTGCTGGTACCTCTTCATTACCATACAACTGGTAACCTGCAAACTGGGAGAACTCCAAGAATGGAGACCTGAATGATGACAAATAGAAGGCAATTTTAAAAAGGAATTGACCACATTTGTCACTGAATCTCATTTAAAAGGTTAAATTTTTAAAAACAAGATTTTTTTTTTTAAGAGAGGTGACCATTTTGAAGAACACTGTAAAATCTCCACTGTGTAATTTGCCAGTGTTTATGGAAACCAAAATTAAAAACAAGCCTATTGGAGTATTTACCCACAAAAGAGAACCTGAAATGTTTTTTAAAAACCAAAATACCTACCCAGGATCAATAAGCCTGTCAATTCTCTCTCTGGGTAACAGTTTTCCTCTTGATGTGTGAAGCTTACGAGCTTTTTCTCCACCTCCTGTGATACAATAGTAAATTGTTAGATTTACAAAGGACACAGATAAATCACCACTTATATTAAAACTTCGAATGGAAGCACTGACAAGTTCCCAGTTTTGAAGTATGGACCTTAACAACAAATTTAATAAATAATGGTTCCCACTTCGAACAGATTTAAGATATTGATAAAAAAGCTTGCTTTTCAGAATCTACTCCATTTTCCCCCTCATTTTTATAGTAGTCTTGAGGTACATATTTTAATAAACAGCTGTCTGAAACCTTCCTCCACTGCTTGGCAACAAACCAAAGAGCTGAAAACGCAAACACACAGACAAAAGGCACAGCAGTAAGAACTACTTACTATTCCCTCAAATTGGTTCAAAATAGCTATGCTGATTCCAGTCTTGAAAGACCCAGCTGTCTTAATTTGGATTAATTTCCTTAGATCACTCAAAACTGTAAGAAGAGCTCAGACACACAGCATTTAATATCAAGTGTATCCTTGCTTCACTGCAGCCCTTTACTCGAGGTCATCCTAAATTATATCTTTTGCTCTCTAGAGCTTTCTGTCATTCAATACCTAAGATCTGTTGACACACTTCAGCCTCTTTACAACAGCTTATACAAACATTGTCTCTCTATGTAGACAGATCACTGATCCACCTCATCAAATCAAAAATTGTCTCCTCTGTCCAACATAAAGAAGTGCTATTTTGCTAACATTTTTCCTCAGACTTCAAGATTTCTTTGTCATCTAAGTATCACTGAAACAGAGCTTTTAAACCTACCTTTCAAGCCTTTATTCTCACTTCTTTATTCTCACTTCCTTTCTTGATCACTACACACATTATTTCCTACTTGTTAGGCATGCCAGAAACCCCATGATTTATTTCTGATTGAGCCCGTTTGTTAGGTCTGTGTATCCAGCCTAAATCTTGAGAATTCTTTCTGTACAAGTTTCTTAAGATACAACCTCTCATATCCACCTAGAGAGCTAATACTCTCATCCAAATTTTCAGCATCCAACATCATAGTAACTACAATATTTTCCCCGATCTCTGTCTTGCCCTTCCCATTTACACCCACAGTGATGCTGCAAAAATGATTTCCCACCCTGTGACATCACGTATCTCTGTACACTCCCGCCCTTTACAAACTAGTCATAAATGCTTGCCTTTCAGGCCTTGTAGCTATTCTACTGAATATTTTTTGACCAAGATCCAGATCTTTGCTTTACCCTAAGCTGATGTCTATTCTGTAGACTGAGAAGCAGCACCCCTGGCAATGGAACAAATTTGGAGGCATTTAATTTGAAATCCTTTCTTCAATTTGTACTTTACAGTAATGTCTATAAGAACTTCACTGTGACTGCTGATGTGCTTTGACTGCTGTTAGTCACAGAAACTAAAAGTATCTCAAGTCGCTTCTTGTGGTTGTTATCAGAAATCCATCTGTTGTAATCTAGCATAGCCTGTAAATTCTGTGATGGCAGGGGCCATCTTCCTGTTGCACAGCTGAGGCTTACGCAGGAGAATGGGATACGGGTTCACAAAAGCCTTATCCACTGAAATAGGAAACAAAGAATGAAGCATTCATTATATTCCTTACAAAGACCTCAGGCAAGAGCTCATCCTCTGAAAGACAGCTTTTACTAAGAAAAAAGGTGTTGCACTTATCCTTCAGATGTATTCAACATAAATACCTAATACCTCTCATACTTCAGTGATGGGCAAGGAAACTTAACCAATGTCACTCAAAATGGTGTATTAACATCCTGGTGGAGCTACCTAGACAGAGGAAAGATGAGGGCCATGCTCTTGTCCTATTATTACGTAACAGACAAGAACAGGAAAACAGCAGTGAAGACGGCCATGATCATTATCTCATGGGCCACACAGGGAATCACTGAAGGCTCTACAGCCAGTAAAAGCCAGAGGTAGTCCAAGTGTTTCAGTATCTCCTCAGGATATCCTGGAGCTTTGCTGCCGAGCAAGAAAAAAACTAAGCACAAAATCTTAACTGTGCTTTATTCCAAAGCCATAAAAGGAACTGCATTATATAAGAAACCATATATGAAAAGCAAACAGCATTATGATAGCCACAAGAAGGGAACAATTAAAGTTTCGTGTTCAACATCTGGCAGCAAAGTTAAGCAATTATAAACGATTTTAATTTTATTATCCATATTAATTACAATAAACTACATTCAGGTAGTCTTAAAAGGATGAAACAGATTTCAGTCTTTCAAACTATTTACAGACTTGCTTTTGTTTGCCAGCACAAATACAGCTAAGGTCTTTTAAAAGATTTAAAAAAAGACATAAAAAACTATAAAAAATGTTTCTGTAAACACATCAGCAACAGGAGAGCTAATAAAAATCTCCATCCTTTACCAAATGCGGGTGGAAACATAGTGACAAATGATGAGGAAAAGGCTTAGATACTTAATGCCTCAGCCTTTATCAGTAACGCCTGCTGCTCTCTGGGTATCCAGCACACTGAGCTGGAAGACTGGGATGGGGAGCAAAATTAAACACCCCATAATCCAAGAGGAAATGATCAGTGACCTGCTATATCACTGAGATACACACAAGCCTTTCTATGACAAGGTGACTCACTTAGTAGATAAGGGAAAGGCTGTGGGTGTTGTTTACCTGGAATTTAGTAAAGCCTTTGACACTACTTCCCCCAACACTCATGGCTTGGATGCGTGTACTCTTTGCTGGGTAAAAATCTGGATGAGGAGATCAAGTGCACCTTCAGTAATGTGCAAATGACACCAAGTTAGGGATGTCCCTTTGAGAGCAGGGAGGCTCTACAGGGGGATCTAGACAGGCTGGATCAATGGACTGTGGCCAATGGTATGAGGTTCAACAAGGCTGGGTCCTGCACTTTGGCCACAACAACCCCATGCAACACTACAGGCTTGCGGAAGAGTGGCTGGAAAGCTGCTCATGGAAAAGGGCCTGGAGGTGCTGACTGATGGCTGAACATGAGCCAGCTTGTGCCCAGGTGGCCAAGAAGGCCAACGGCATCCTGGCCTGTATCAGCAACAGCATGGCCAGCAGGGCCAGGGCAGTGATCATCTGCCTGTACTGCACTGGTGAGGCTGCATCTCGAACACTGTGTTCAGTTCTGGGCCTCTCACTACAAGAGAGACATTGAGGTGCTGGAGTGGGTCCAGAGAAGAGCAACAAAGCTGATGAAAGGTCTGGAGCACAAGCGCGATGCGGAATGGCTGAGGGAACTGGGGGGAGTTTAGTCTGGAGAATAGAAGGCTCAGGGGGGATCTTATTGCTCTCTACAACTGCCTGAAAGGAGGCTCTAGTGAGGTGGGGTTGGTCTCTTCTCCCAAGAGACAGGATGAGAGGAAATGGCCTCAAATTGCCTCAGGGGAGGTTTAGATTGGATATTTGGAAAAATCTCTTCACCGAAAGGGTTGTCAAGCACCGGAACAGGCTGCTCAGGAAAGTGGCTGAGTCACATCCCTGAAGGCATTTAAGAGACTTGCAGATGTTCTGCTTAGGGACATGGTTCAGTGGTGGACCTGGCAATGCTGGGTTAACGGCTAGACTCGATGATCTTAAAGGTTTTTTTCCAGCCTAAATGACTATAATTCTATGAAAATCCTCTTTGCACATGAAGAGACTAACATGCAACTTGAACAGAATCACGTTAGCCAAACCAATTTGTCCCAAAAGCAGGCAGCAGTGGATGAAGCAAGGAAGCAGGTGAAGTGCTTATCAGTAAAAGCCTTTTATTAATAACCCTATCTATTTTCAAAAATTACTGCCATTAGAAGCATACATTCCATTAAGACTTTAATGATTAAAAATTAACCAATTCTAAATATCCAGTTTTCACTACCTTCCTGCTTACTTTTTGACTCTCTGACAATGAAATTAATATTCCATTTGACTAAATCAGCCTTGCTTTTATTTATGTCTGCTTTCAGTAATTTATGGATTTGCTTGCATTAGGACATTGCTCTGATATTCAACTGGCAAGCAAAAAATCACGTTAAAACACTTGATATTGTGGTAAATAAAGAAGTGCTAGTGGTATAGACATTTTTCTTAGCTAGCTTGAGTTACTTTAAAAAAAAAAAGTCCCAACAAACCAACACCTAAATTTTGAACCAAATTAGCTTGGACATAAACCTTTTAAGATTTTCAGATGTCAGGAGCTCGTAAATCTAGATTTAAATAGACAGCTAGAATTTCAGTATGACTACTATAATCCAGCAAGTTATGTTGTATCTGAACGAACTGACTGATGAATACACACCTATAAGGGGGGAAAAATCCGAAGAACTAAACTGGTTTTTGGACTAAACTAAACCAGTGTTTAGAGCAAGTGTTCTAAAATCTACCATACTTACCTAATCTGATTTTTTCTGCTTGCTGTTGGAGTTCGGTTACCAGTGCTTTCATTCGTTCATAGTTTTCCTAAGTGGAGAACAAAACAGCATTTTATGTTTAATCAGAATGACAGTATTGGTTTTTGATAAACAAGCACATAAGGTTCAAGATTTATTTCTCTTCCAAATTTCATTTTACCTTATTAAATACCATTAAATATATCTGTATTGTCTTTAAAGTAATAACATTTCTACCTATGTACCGTCTTTCCTCACATATCCCAAAGCATTTAATAAAAATACTAAAAAACTCTGAGCATGTTAGGGCTGTAAAAGACTAGTTCCCAATTTAATAAATAAAACCAGAATTATCTGGTTTTATAGAGTTGAAGTGCTATTTTTCAGGTTTTGTTAATTAGTACAGGCTTGCTTTTTTAATCTAGTTTTGTAAAAAGCATCGTAGATTAAATTAAGCACTGCTAATTTATGCCTTGTTATATGTATTTATGTCTTATTTTGCGTTTTATACCAAAAGATGAATGACCTAGACCAAATACAATTTGGTTAACATTTTTATATTCTTGTTGTTTAGGTAGAACATAGAGATAAAGCTTTTAAAAGCCAGAAAAGTCTGGTCTTCTTAGTTTTGAATATGACTGATCCAGTACTGAGCTCACAATTTCTATCAGAAGCTCTGCGTGCTTATTACATCAGTTGTTTACCATTTCTTACAAATTAAAAGGTATTAGTCAAGCTTAATTTGTTGTTTTGTTTTGGGGGGTTTTTTTCCAGACATTAATAGCTATGTTACCTCTCTGAAAAGTGAAACTTCAGACATACATAATAACTGGCTGCATTTTAAAAAAAAAAATCATACTGCCTTATCTAATTCTCATTTAGATGATGGTAGCGTCTACTTTGACAGAAAAAAATAAAAATCTGGTGACCCTTTATATTCAGACTCAAACACTCACAATTAAGATTTCCCCTAAAAGCAAAAAGTGTTGCAGTTAAGTTTGTTCAACTCTGTGCTGGTCACAGAAAGGCACCAAATGCAAAGGAGGAAGGAATAAAAACACATACACAGATACTGTGCATTCAAGCCAGTTTCATCACTGTGGCAGCAACCCAAAAGCTAGGAACAAAACAAGACATGTCACGTTAATCTGACTCTGATGCTCCCAGGAGAGACTACAGACAGCTACTGCAGTCACACAACCACCAGCAGCACTGAAGGAACTAAAACCTACTTTTAATCCTTTGCAAAAGACACTGTTTACAAGCTAACCGTTTTGCCCGTGAAGTCTGTGAAACAGCCATTGTAATTCCACACTTTTAAAAATCTGCAGTTGTTACAACACCCACTTCTACTGTATGCATTCAGCTTGCCCAGCTGGCTCATTTCGCAGCATTACACATGTATTTTCCCTGATTCTCTTTGCCCACTCAGCCTGTTTTCTCTAAACACACTTTTGGACACAGTACTGAGCTTAAAAACTCACCTTTAACACAGAAAAAAAAGCCAAACCAAAAAAACCCAGCTAAAAATAGCAAAGCAGATTAAAAGGGGCACTGAAATTGCAATCACAGGCTTACTAGCTTCTGAATTAACAAATCACGGTAGCTACTTTAGCTGCTCTACATGAAACACTGTGAAAGGCCGATTCAGATAATCTATAAAAAACCCCACTGTAGTCAAATATTACAGCCACTTAAATTCATTTAATTTTTATCCTTATCTTTCATGCCTTTAACCAGAATGCAGCATCATTATATTTTACAAAGGAAGAGATGCCCTGAAACCTTACAGTAGGTTTTGAACACACACAGAAAAGGCTCCTCTCAGAAACAGCTGTGCTAGTTCTACCATGTATTTGTGAGCTTTTCAGTAATTAATGACAAAAAGGCCAGTGAAGTGAAGAATGGGGTTGACTGAAGAATACGGCTGTAAATGAGTAACCTCAAGGATGTTACGCTTTGTTATCAACTATAGAGAAAAGGAAATCACTAAAATAAGCTTTGCCAGAACCACCTGGTGGTTCCTGATATGACAATGATCCTAAACCAAAGTGACAAAGAAATAACCACCAGTGGTCTGAAAGCCCACTACCACATTTTGCGTGCATACAGGAGGCATTCTCTAAAAGTATGATGTAACGTATGCAATCTAACGAACATGTATGTTTAAGGGCAATATAATCACAGCCTGGTTGATGCCTGGGAGAGACACACTTGGAGGAGTGACCCCCCGTGTCTCCCAGCACCGCAATAAAGAATACCTGCTTATCAACTTAAAACTTTATTGGCAAGTGCCTGGAGATTCCTCCAAATCAATCCGGCGACCCAGATGGGACCTCTCTGCTCAGCTGCAGGACCTGCTGAGGACAGGGCTCCCCAGGGCCCTTGGGACAAATTTCCCCGGAATGACCCCTCGACTCACTCGGATCACTGTGGGAGCAGACAAGGACCATCACCATCACTGTAAAGGTATTCTTTTGATTACTTTATTTTACGGCATTCCATAAGGCATAGGAGACGTCCAATGCAGGAACATGGTTAATATTTCATAAGGCGTACGCAGGAATAAGAAAGCTTTCTGTAAATCGGGATAGGAAAATCTCATAGGTAAATGCGTACACCCTTCTGCTAGCATTCGTTTGGTATACAGGTATACATTCTGAATTGCTCCGTAAGGCACAGGAGACATCACACATGGGAATGTGGTTGTTTTTTTCTGGTGTCTGACCCAATTTCTGAAAACCAGTATTTGATGCTGTGCTTGAGTAATTAATGAATGGCGAATCATTTTCATTTTTATCTTGCTGCTAATTAGTATTTGTGTACTTTGTGTATGCTTTTGTCTTTGTTTTCAAAATTGTGAACAAGTGACTGGAATTTTTGGGATCCCGTGTGAAAGTGTGCGTGTCTACAGTGCGTATAAGGAAACAATAGAAAACAGCCCTTTGAGATGTATACTAGCTCATTGGAAAAGATTAGGAGGATTCCCCAGGGGCTTGGTAAATAAAAAACTTTAACGAAATATTGTAACCAATGGTGGCCATTATATACCTTGGAGGATCAGGAAAATTGGCCCAAAAATGGGACTTTGAATTATAATATGCTGTTGCAATTAATGTTATTTTTAAGACAACAAGAAAAATGGGATGAAGTGAGGTATGCAGACGCGTTTTTCACTTTAGGAAAGCACCCAGAGTGGCAGACGGAATGTGAAATTAATATAGCTCTGCCAGATCCCTAATTTTGCCTTTGGAAAAGGACAGGGAAAAACAGAAAGCTAAACTGGAGAGATGTTGTTCAGCCTGTGATATTGGGCAAATGATATTCAAAGTTAAAAAAAAACCCAAAAAACAGAGTAATAAGGAAGATAGTTGAGGGATTATGTATCACAGGTACCGCCAAGAGGAGCACCCTCAGCATCTGCCCCATCTGTTAATGATAAGGAGGAAGAGGTTGCTGTCACTGGCAACAGAGCAGAAGAACTTGAGAATGTTAAACAAGTGTGGACAGCGTATAGGAACAGGGAACAGGTAGAGAAGAAGGAGCTGAGTCGTGCTATAGGCACAGCTACAGTGGCTGCTTTGGGACCAGTAGAAACTGGTGGAGGGACTAATGTGAGAGGACAAGGCAGAGGTAGAGGAGGAATGTCAGGCAGAGGTGAGAGACTGAATTCTCCTGTGGCATGGGATCAGTGTGCATACTGTAAGGAGTTTGGACGTTGGAAGTGAGACTGCCCTGGGGGGGGGGGTGCCATGGGGTGGCTCTGGTGACTGAATTGGAACTACACTTACGGGGACCTGGGGACTCTACCCTAGCAGACACTAGGGACTAGAGGAAATAAAGAGGATACAGGAGCAACTTATTCAGTGTTAAATCAGAGGGAAAAGAATTTGTTACAGATGTGGGAGCTACTGACCACCAAGGAAAAAAAAAAAAAAAAAAAGCATTCTTTCTGAAACCTTTAGAGTATAAATTGGGAAAACAAATAAGAATGCATAAATTTTTATACATGACAAATTCTCCAAAATCTTTATTAGGGAGAGAAGCAACATTTAAAGAAAGCAAAATGGAATTAAGAGTCAAGAATGATCAATTAATTGAAGTTTTGAGTTTATCATTAATTCAACAGAAAAGGAAATGGGAGGACCCCCCTGAAGTGGAAGAAATCCTTACTCAGGTATACCCAGGAGTATGGGCACCTGAAGTTCCAGGTAAGGCGAAAAAATGCTTTGCCTGTTAAAGTAGAGCTAAAAGGAGGGCCTGCTCAATTAGAATAAAACAATACCCCTTAAAATTGGAGGATCGGAAGGGAATCAAAGAAATCATTGATAAATTTTTAAAATATGGATTATTAATTGAATGTGAACCAGAATATAATACTCCTATCTTGCCAGTAAAGAAATCCAATGGGAAAACTTACAGATTAATTCAAGATCTCAGAGCAATCAACAAAATTGTGGAGGATATTCATCCAGTAGTAGCTAATCCATATACCTTACTGACTAAACTGAATAATAATCAGAACTGGTTTACCGTTCTGGACTTACAGGACGCATTTTTCTGTCTGCTCCTGGCCAAGGAAAGTCCAGATTTATTTGCTTTTGAATGGGAAAACCCTGAAACAGGAAGAAGGACAGCTCACTTGGACAATGTTACCTCAGGGGTTTAAAAACAGTCCAACCATTTTCGGAAATCAATTGGCACAAGAATTAGAATCCTGGGAAGCACCCACCCAGACAGGCCCTTTACTACAATATGTTGATGACCTGTTGATTGCTACCAAAACTGAGAAAGAATGTGTTCAACGGACTGTAGAGCTGTTAAACTTTCTGGGGCTAAATGGATATTGGGTATCTAAATTGAAGGCTCAACTAATTCGAACTTGAGTATCTTATTTAGGATGTAAAATAACAGGAGGACAACCAGAATTTGGAGCAGCTCAGAAGGAAGCAATCTGTCAAACACCATGACCATCCACACTGAAAGATCTCTGGATGTTTCTGGGAACGACAGAATGGTGTCGACTCTGGATCCATGATTATGGTGTTCTGGTAAGACCCTTATATGAGCTGCTAAAAGAAAATTCAACCTTTCTAAAATGGACAGATCAAGCTGAAGAAGCCTTTAAAAGTTTAAAGACAGAACTCATGAGAGCTCCAGCTCTGGGGCTCCCGGACATAACTAAAGACTCTTGGCTATACTCCTACAAGAAACAGGGAATAGCTTTGGGGGTTTTGGCTCAAAGATTGGGACCTTACAAAAGAGCAGTGGCCTATTTCTCAAAACAACTGGATGAACCAAGTAAAGTCTGGCCTGGATGCTTGAAAGCAATGGCAGCAGCTATCTTAAACATCCAAGAGGCCCGAAAATTTACACTGGGACAAAAGATCACCATGTTAGTGCCACATGCGGTATCAACAGTCCTACAACAAAAAGGTACACACTGGCTATTGCCATTGCGTTTCTTGAAGTATCAAGCCATCCTAGTAGAACTGGATGATGTGGAAATTATGATCATTAATGTTGTGAATCCAGCATCTTTCCTTCAGGAAACCCCTACCAAACCGTTGGTTCACGACTGCTTGGTCACTATAGAGACAGTATACTCGAGCCAACCAGACCTGAAGGAGGAGCCTCTGGAGGGTGCAGAATCCTGGTTCACCAATGGCAGCAGCTTTGTTAAATGAAGAGCAGGATATGCCATGACTACAACTTCAAAGGTAATAGAAGCTAAACTATTACCCTCTAACATCTCAGCACAACAGGCAGAAATAATAGCCCTGAATAGAGCCTTGGAGTTGGCAAAGGACAAGCGGATAAACATATGGACTGATTCCAAATATGCCTTTGGTGTAGTTTATGCATATGCAGCAATCTGGAAAGAATAAGGACTTTTAAATACCCACAGAAGACAAATTAAACATGCAACGGAAATCCTGCGATTGTTAGAAGCTGTACAATTACCTAATGAAGTGGCTATCATACATTGTAACGGACATCAAAAAGGTAACTCTGATCAAGACATTGGAAATAATCTGGCTGACTGTAAGGCTAAACGGGCGACAGAAACAGAAAGAGTTGAGGTTGTGTCCTTAATTCCTGACGGTAAACTGGTAATTGACCAAAATAAATCTAGGTACTCTAAAGAAGATATGAAACTATTTGAAGACTTGGAAGGACAGGAAAATGAAAAGGGTTGGATAAAAATACCTGATGGGCAAGTAGCGATCCCCTACAATCAATTATGAAAGTTGTTACAAGAAAAACATAACAAAACTCATTGGGGAAGTAATGCCTCGTATAAACACTTAAATAAACAGATCATAGGAAGAAATTTATATACCATAGTGCAATTAGTGACAAAACAATGATAACTATGTCTGAAAAATAACCCTAAGACTGAAAACAGGAATCACGTAGGCACCATTGGAAAAGGGAATTATCTGGGACAACAGTGACAAATAGATTTTTCTGAATTACCTAGAAAAGGAGGCTATTGATATTTGTTGGTATTAACAGACACTTCTCAGGGTGGCCAGAAGCATTCCCTAGCAGAGCAAATAATGCAAAACAAGTGATTATGCTGCTATTAAATGAAATAATACCTCGTTTTGGGGTACCAGCAACTATCTCCTCTGATCGCGGCACACATTAAAGTGCAAAATTATTACAAGAAATCAGAAAGAAATTGGAAATAGATTGGCAATTACATGTTCCATATAGGCCGAAGGCCAGTGGGCAAGTGGAAAAAAACAAATCACTTAATTAAACAACAGCTTGGGAAGATTTGTCAAGAGACTAAGTTACATTTGTATCAAGCATTAACATTCGCCTTATTGAGAGTCAGCACAAAACCTCGGTCAAAGGAAGGAATTAGCCCATTGAGATTCTATATGGAAGGCCATATCAATCTCAATTTAAAAGAGAGAACCTATAAGAAATAGGAGAAGGATACCTTCAACAGTTCTTGGTAAACTTGGGAAAACAGAAGAAATAAATGACAGAGTGCTAGAGACCAGGGCCAGAGGTTTAGATGACTCTATTCATCCTTTTAAGCCAGGAGATTGGGTTTTTATTAAGAATTTTGCAGGTGATCCCCTAGAAGAGAAGTGGAGCAGACCATACCAGATATTATTGACTACCTTTCCAGCAATGAAGACAAAGGAACAGCCTGCTTGGATACATTACTCAAGAATCAAGAAGGCCCCAGAATCAGAAAACCACCAGAACTGAGAAAAAGTATGGCGCGTCGAGTCTTCAGGACCCGCACATATAGACTACATTGATCATAATTTGGACTTGCATAATAAGAGGTGTAGAAGCACCGAATCAAAATCTACATCTGAGATTGATACAAAATGGTACTAGTGTCTTAAACAGGAGTGATTGTTGGATCTGCACTCAGCTTCCTAAAACAGAAGAGAGACTGGGTATTCCTTTAATTGGCCTCCCTATCCAATTTAAGACAAATTGGAATAGATTAGATGTGGAAAAAAGTTAAAATACTTCATGAGGTAGCACAGGACACCACCTCATGGAGATCTGAGGAAATCTGGGAAAAATTATTATCACGGGTACCCAGTCTCTCCTGGTTGAGACAGCTGTTTTTTCCTGTATTGGTAATAATAGGAATGGTTTTGATTACATGTGTAACAGTCCAACTCTCCTTTTGGTGTTGCAAACAATCCGTGATGAACTATGATGAATGGAAGAGAAACAAAATTAAGCATCAAGTAGAAGCAGGGAAACACTTCAGGAAACTTTAAATAAGAATGAAAGAACTCAGTTGCAAAAGAATCTGCACTAGGACAAGAAAAGGGGGGATTGAAGAATGGGGTTGACTGAAGAATACGGCTGTAAATGAGTAACCTCAAGGATGTTACGCTTTGTTAGCAACTATAGAGAAAAGCAAATTACTAAAATAGGCTTTGTCTGAATCACTTAGGGGTTACTAATATGCCTGATATGATAATGATCCTAAACCAAAGTGATGAAGAAATAACCACCAGTGGTCTGAAAGCCCACTACCACATTTTGCGTGCATACAGGAGGCATTCTCTAAAAGTATGATGTAACGTATGCAATCTAACGAACATGTATGTTTAAGGGCAATATAATCACAGCCTGGTTGATGCCTGGGAGAGACACACTTGGAGGAGTGACCCCCCGTGTCTCCCAGCACCGCAATAAAGAATACCTGCTTATCAACTTAAAACTTTATTGGCAAGTGCCTGGAGATTTCTCCCAGTCAGAAGTCACACAAGTTGTTCTGGAAACTAGACCCTGCACCAGTAAGTTCTGCAAAATCCTGCTGTTAACACGACGGCTTCTAGAAATGTTAAAGAAAAACCTACAGGCTAATCCTGCAGTGATTACACAGGCTAACTGAATTACTGTTACGTGAACTAAGTGGCTGCAAAATCTAATCCCTGGAATATTTACACAGATTTCCCAGAGTTCAGACTCTCTTATTTTTAGATTACATTTTTACTTGTCTGGTTTGAAAGACACTTTATATTCTGAAGGCAAAGGTGCCTAGCTGAATTCACAGCCAGAAAGGAAAACATTAGCTAAAGAAGACAAGACCTTCAACACGTATCGTTATGCCTTCATGTGTTTGCACCTTTATTCCCTGTATTACTTTTGTTTCAGATGGTGAAGTGCCTCACAGCAGGGACCTCAGTTCTTTGCGTCTGTAAAGCACCACATGTGTTTACAGTGCTCTGTAAATTATTTCTACCAAATACTAACACCATTAGCTACTTTATCAAGCCTTGCTTTTGACATTGAAATTCAAATCTAGCGACAGCTTAGCTGAGCAAACACATTATTAAAATACTACTTTTTGGGAGTTTTGGTATACTAAACACAAATATGTACACACACATATATACGCACATATACATACACACACCCACTTCACATTGCACAAGTTTTGTACATGGGGTATCTATAAACACATACTGAAATTCCACAGAAGTTTCAGTCAGCTAACTTCTGTCCCCGAGTTTAGTTTCTGCAAAACCAAACACAGAACCAAAGGCACCATTTAAGTCAGAAAGAGCTGCTTCACTTGCTGTTTGATATTTGACTTGGAACAAATGTGAAAACAAACATATGCCCTCCTGCCAGTTTTGACCCACACCAAAGGTGTGTTTTTCTCAGCCTAAACCGTAACACAATTTTTATCTTGAACTTGATGACAGCAATATAAATACAATGCAGCTGATACGGTGCGTTGCATCAGAAGAGTGACCAGCAGGTTGAGGGAGGAGATTTTCCCTCTCTGCACTGCTCTGATGAGACCCCCCTGCAGTACTGCATCCAGCTCTAGGGCCCCCAACACAAGAGGAACATGCAACTGTTGGAGCGACTCCAGAGGAGGCCACAGAGATGATCAGGGGGCCGGAGCACCTCTGCTTTGGAAACAGGCTGAGAGAACTGGACTTGTTTGGCCTGAAGAAAAGGCTCTGGGTAGACCTTACTGCAGCTTCCAGTGCCTAAAGGGGTCCTACAAGGTATCTGGAGAGGAACTTTTTACAAGGGCATGTAGCGACAAGACAAGGGGGAATGCCTTTAAGCTGTCAGAGGGGAGATTTAGATTAGATATAAGGAAGAAGCTCTTCCCTGTGAAGGTGGTGAGGCCCTGGCACAGGTTTCCCAGAGAAGCTGCGGCTGCTCCATCCCTGGCAGTGTTCAAGGCCAGGTTGGATGGGGCTTGGACCAATCTGGTCCAGTGGAAGGTGAGCTCTATGCTGTTGCAGGAGGTTGGAACTAGATGAGCTTTAAGGCACCTTCCAAATCAAACAATTCCATGTTATTCTGTGTTAGTAATGTCCCATGAAAAATAAAACAATTTACACCAGACACAAGTATAAGTTCTTCATGAAGGCAACTGGAATTCCACCTATTCCTCTTGTTTCAAACATGATTCCTTCTGCTGCTGCTGGCATTCTGATTTATAAAGAAGACGCGTGAAAACATCCATAGTGAGGCAGCCGACGGCACAAATCCACGCTCGCTTTTACGCGGCACCTCTACACTCAGCATGAACTAAACAGACCTCGGCACTGAAGGCGCCGCGCAGGGGGCGCAGCGCGGTAAAACACGGCCACGCAAGGCGACCAGGGGCTGCCGCAGACGGTACGGTACAGCACGGCCGCGGTGACACCAGCTGTAACGCCGCTGCCGTAACCACACCACGGAGCCACCGAGGCCGTGTCCTCCAGGCCCACTCGCCGACGAGTTCCGCTGCCCCTCGCATCCTCTGCCTCGCGGATGGGGCCTCCCCTCAGCAGGCGGTGGGCTCGCCACACGAGGGCGCGGAAGCGGGATGCGGCCGACTCGCAGGCCGGAGCTGGGCCGGCAGCGTCCGCTCCCAGCCCGGCCGCCCTAGCAGCAGAAGACCAAATCCGGACTCCCGCAGGGCCCGGGAGCAGACACCGCTACCCGCTCATGACTCCCCGCCGGAGCCTCCCCTCCGCTGTCTGCGACCCAGCAGATGGCGGGGGGCCCGGGCTAGCCTACCTGGTAGAGAGCAGAGCCCGCGTCGGGGGGTGACCCCACCGCTGCCACCGCCTCACCCCGGTAGCCGCGGGCTGGCGGGGCGCTGCTCAGCAGCTGCCAGCGGCCCAGCAGCCTCCGGCAGCCCAGCAGCATGGCGGAGCGGAGAGCTGAACCGAGCCAAGCCGAACCGGCGGTCCAAGGCCCGCGGCGCCACTCCCCCCGCCGCAGCCAATGGGCAGAGTGGGGCCCTGGGGCCGGGCCGGGCAGCAGCGTCGTTGCCCGCGGTGCTCCCTCCCGCCGGTCGTGCGGCTGTGACTGTGAGAACCGAACTCATACAACGCAAAAGCCTTTTCCTTTGCCGCTCGGCGACAGGCACCGCAACCGCCCCCCGGCCCAGGCTGCAAGACAACGCTGAAGAGCTCCCGCTGGAAGCCTTTTGTTCCCAGACGGGATTACACGCTTGTGCATCCCCGAAGAGCCCTTGCCCTTTTGTCATTACCTGCAGAACGGCTGAGATGCTACAGCAAGTGTCAGATAATTTATTTTTTTCTATTGTCCCTTGTGTGAAAGCTTTGCTGTTTTCCAGCATTCCAGTTTTATTTTATATTTACAGAGAAAAAACTGTGTGAAGCCAGATACAAAGTAAGGCTGTATGCTAAAACAGAACTCAAACCAGAGACATCCGCGACACAACCCCTGTTCAAATGTAGTCTGTTACCACCGTGTGCACTCCAGTGCTGCAGTCAGAGCTTCAGCTGTCCATTTAGCTCACACTTTTGTTAATTTACTATACCTATGAGCATTTAAAAACTGCAAATGATATTCCAAGAAAGGGATACAGAGGCAATATAAAATAATTTATTCACATAATTTGTAACAGAATATGACTACTTTCTTTGAAACAGATATAAGCAGCGATACAGGGTGTTGGACAACTCTAAGCAAAGCAGTCTTATGCCACATCTTCACAGAAATGCTAAACTAATAGGGATTGAGATTTCAACCTTTTCTTACCCACTTCACCAGTATAAAACTTTCATACACAAACAGAACACAAAGTGGTCTTATCTTTATTCAAATTAAATTTGTTCTTAAGGAAATTAAAAAAAAAAACCCAAATTCAAAACTCTCTAACAAAGTGCATGTGACTTACTGCAGGGGAAAAAAAATACATGTGTGGACCAAATTAACAGGTAGATAAGGCACCTTAAATATTAGCAATGAAATAGTTGGGTGGTTTTTTACCTTGTAATAAGAATGCAAGCTAAAATGTATAGACCTAAATGTGGAATGGTAATCACTTCAAAGTATTTAGGGCAATTATTTTATAGTGACTCCCCACAAATCTTTTTTAGTCTCCTATAAGTGCAAGTGATTTAAACAAGCCAAATGTATCTGGAATCTTAACACTTGCACACATAAAATAATATCTGCAAGATATACAATACATGGCCCTTTATGTATAGATCAATCTATTTCATAACGTTTACAAGTGAGACAATATTTAGATAAACATTTCAAGTTAAATGGATTAGGCAAAGGACAAGATACTATCTGAACAGAAACTGATGGTGATGGGTGGTTTGGGGGTCTTTTGGGTGGTGAGAGGGGTTGACAGTATGGTTTCAAGTAAGTTGCTTTACACTGGGACTGTTAGTCTCTCTTCCATCACTTCAAGAAGATACTGCTGCTAGACACATCTGATTGACAGATGCTTGCTAATGTAGCAATTTGCAGTAACAACAGCTTTTCTGTGTATTTTTCCTCATTGACAAAATTTCAAAGGTTCCTTCAAAAGCCCTGCTTTCTGCAAAGGCAAGCAGTCTCACAAGTATTTATACTACTTACATGAAAATCTCTGCCACTAAAGGATTACCCAGTCCAAAGCTGAAGACAGGTTTCTTTGTTATGCTCCTTGAGAGCACAATACCATTAAAACATCAGTTTAGTAATAAATCATTTGTTTTGCAAAAGTACTTGCTGGTATGAAGTAACAGGAGAAAAATGTAGACTACTTAATTCTCCACACTCATTTTTGTGTAAGAAGGAGTTTCAGAATAAACACTGATATGTGGATGACCATCTGACTTTGAGACTTTATGAACCTTGTTGTCTCAACAAGACAATCTTCTTGATGAGGTAAGTAAAAAATCATAAAGCTGCATCAGCATTTTACAGTGAGTTACAGCACAAGCAGACATCCAACATGAAGAAAGCCATTCAAATTCTACTCCTTCAAAGTACCAAATCCTCAAAGCAACCACATTGCACAATCATGGTTTAAATTCTACCTCTTTGCACTACTTTGCACAAGGGCAACCAAGGAAGTCAGCAGATACACAAACACCTACACATAAAACCAAGGAAAAGAAATGGTATTTATCCCCTTGTTTTCAGATTTAGAAGGAAATTAGCACTTGTATTAGGAAACATTAACCTCTTCCTCCCACTCCAACAGGACAGCTGCAAAGATTAATGCTACGTGGCATTTTTAATAAATTGTGATTTTCCAGTTATTCTTAATAAATTCTTAAGGAACTACACCTATTTGGCTTTTCAGTTACGATCTTTCAATTCATGTGGTTAAAAACACTTATAAAAATACATCATTTGAAGATGTTAATAAAAATACCTGCAGTGCTGAACATACCTATGCATTTACTACACTACTTCCAGTATTAGTATCTTGATCTACGGAGATTACACTATAGATAAAAGGTTCATTCCTCCTTCTAACACACTAACATAACATACTTCACAAAAAGAAGTAAAGAACTTGTACAGCCAGTACCACAAGCTTTAGCATTAAAATTCAAAAGGATACTTGTCACAAAAATTAAGCATTTTTTCATTGCACTTTTCTTGAAGATAGTCATGCATCCACTATCAGCATCTAAAGTGAAACTACTAGCTAGCAGGTGCTGCTCTGGTACAATGACATCAATGTAGAGGTTTAGATTATATCAACATTTTAAAAGTATCCAGGTTGCTTCAGAAGAAATACGTTTCATCTTCATGGAATTAAAAATAGCTTGGCTGACATTAAGCGTGGCATAATCGACAAAAGAGCTTTGAAAAAATACTCTTTTCTTGCTGCATTATACTCTCAGATCCTAAGTTTTTATAAAGCTGACTTGCTATTCTGAATCATCCACTTCCATAAAGATGTCACTGAAAAAATACTCAGAGATTCTGGTTGGTTCTTCCTCCTTCTCTTGATCTTTAGCACAAAGAGGTGGCTTCTCAAGTGGCTTGTTACTTGGAACCTAGGACAAAAAGAAAAAGCTCCTCTTAACAGTCTTAATCTGTTCCTGTGTATATACATGTATGTGTACGTACGTGTGTGTACATATATATGTATATGCACGCACACACACATATATACATATGCACTTGAGCTTCCAATTTAGATAGAAAGGTTAGACAAAAAAATCAGTGTTTACTGAATACAGGAAACATGTATTCATACCTGCAGAGAAAAAACAACTCACTTCCCTTATAAGTTTCCAAGACATGCACAAGTCACGATTAATTCACTGGGACAGGGATCTCAAAACACAAATACTACATACCACCTACCCACTCCTGAAATAACTAATTCACTGTTCTTCACATCTCAAAAGGCATTCAAAGGTAAGCACATACTGTAACTGCAGCATCAGCAGCTATCTTGTCATACTCCACAGATGATGATGTGCTTGTAGAGGGAAGAGAACAAGATTCCCTATCATCCTTAGGAGATGGAGTGTAGTTTTTCAGGTTTCGCTTTGGAGTCACAAGCCGAGGTTTTGGTATCTTCCCTCTATTCCTTTTGGAATTTTCTGCAGTCTCAGAACTACTTTTTGTGCAAATTAAAGATAAAAACCCCAATGGTTTTCGTCCACACCTGCTCAAAAAAAAAAAAAAAGTCAGGATGTAATACGATTGCTCCATGAATGGAAGATATGTATATTATTAGAGGAGTCCGACTCATAACACAGGAAACACACACCTCTGACACCTATGAAAAAATCTAAGAAAAAAAAAAAAACAAAAAAGCCATTCTGATAAAGGCTTTTGGATTACAGAATATTCTGGCACAAGATTTTATTGAAGAGTTGTAGAGACACTCAACATCTCCAACCCTGAGAACAGGAACATACTATTTGCTACTAAAGCAGAGCCTGTGACAAGCTACCACATCTTCAGAAAGAAGTTCCAAAAGGAACTGAAACATACTCCCAAAGAACAAACAGAAAAGAACATCCTTCATCTAATCAATGGAAAAAGAAACCTGATTCCCACGGATGGGGCCAGAGCAGACTGTCTGCTGCTCTGCAGCCCATTATCAGCATCATACCTAGTACTAGTACACTTACAGGTAACACAGAGTATCAGCTTTTTTTGTTGTTAAAAGAGTTTACAACTTAGTAAACTTAAAGGCAAGGATTCTGATGTCAGTGCATTGTCACCATAATTGCTGTGGAAGTCCCAGTACAAATAACCAGGTTTGGTATTCACACAAGCATAGTGAAAGAGTAAACGATAGCATCAGAAGAGACCAATAGAGCACCACAATCAACTTCAGTGAGCAATAGAGAGCAGGAACTCAGAACACTTAAACATTATAGAAAGATATATTAAAAATATCCACAATCAGATAGTTAAACAACAGGAGTATTCTCTGAGCTGTCGAGATTGAAACTCCTTTGGGGATACAACACATCTTAAGTTAGTCCTAAAAATCCTGTGTGCTGAGTACCATACCAGCAACAAATCTTATTGGCAGAAGGACAAAAATCAAAACAAGTGGATGGGTATATATATCACAACATTAGACTCAGCTCAGGAAAACAACAATTATTCTAAATCTGTATCATAGCCAATTGATGTCTGCCCCATCAGAGGCATCTGTCAGTGTCTGAAGTAGACATACCATACTTCAGTAGTGTCCCTAGGTCAACCTGCTCACTTAAATGAATAATTCAAATTTCAAAGCAGACAATTTGTTTCCTACTAATTTGCTGAAGAGGACAGATACTGTAACTCTAGCCATATAGGTCATAAACAATGGTACTGCCCTTCTTGTAATACTAAGTGGAAAAAAGATATAAAAACCTTGATACGGAAAAATGGTCCCTTTTTCTACAGAAAAAGCCAACAAAACATTGCATAAATACCTGACTAATGGAGTCTTTGAAGATGATGCTAGGCTTCCAGTATGTTCCACCTGTCCAGATTCACGCACTTCCCCCTGCTTCCCTTGTCCACTTACATCTGCTTTTCTGTTAGAGGACAATCTAGACACCACTTCTTTCTCTTTGGATGCTGAATTCTCAAGTGGTGCTATCCTCAAGTTCTCCAAAGTCTCAAGTTGGCTCCTATCAGCCAGTGGGGACATAGATTGAGACACCAACACAGAGGCTTTTTTTTTCACCGCTTTCTCTTTTGCTGAAGCCTCTGTCTTTTGAACAGGATTCCCTGTAAAAGTAGTTGAGAGTCATTTAAAGACTTCTGTTACTAAACTTCAGGGCCAACACAACAGCCCAAAAGACACGTGT
Source organism: Psittacus erithacus (assembly GCA_009867235.2). Taxonomy (NCBI): domain Eukaryota; kingdom Metazoa; phylum Chordata; class Aves; order Psittaciformes; family Psittacidae; genus Psittacus; species Psittacus erithacus. The sequence goes on from WYDI02015181.1 coordinate 38,025, forward strand.
GATGTTAAGAAGGCTTGTACCATTGCAAGAGAAGGGATGAATTTTTTTCTTTTTTTCTTGCAATTTTATTTTCTGAAGTTCCCACTAACGATTAAAAGTTCATGGTCTACTTTTAAAGTCTGTAAGATCTTACAGATGTTATAGGGAAAAAGCTGGAAAAGCTGGTAGAAGTGTGGTTTTACAGCACATGCACACACCCACCCTTTCCAGCACACCACTGGACTTAGTCAAGTCATCTAGCTGTTTAAGCTTCTACAATTACACCTTACAGTCTTTCTCAGGGCCAAAAAGCACTTTGCCAAACGCTTCACAGACTCACTGAAGACTGCATTGTCAACATTGCAGCTTTCTCGCTGATTCTTCAGGGGCAGACAAGGTTTTCAAACAGTTATGTTTTGTGCATATTTTTTAAAACAGACAAAGTAAAATAAAAAAGGGATTATTGTGGTTAAAATATTAGTACAGATAAAATATCAGTTAATGCCTGTGCTTGTTAGTGCTCTCCAACAGGTGGAAATATTAACTTAAGAGAAGATATGTTTAGCCCCCAAAACCTCCCAGATTTCACAAACAGACTAGCTACACAAATGTTTTCAGAACCATTATTAAATTAACAATTATATAATCCAACACACATAGCTCATAGCAAAAAACATGGAATGGTGGCATAAGGGTAAACTTGTTCCTATTTTGATGTTAGATATCTTCAGACAGAAGTATTCAGCACAACAACAGCATTAAATTGTGATGTATTAAACATTTATATTCATTATACTTTGTTTTACATAATGCTTTGTTTTACAAGTTTAAGTACACCTACCTGAAGTTATCACTGGAGCATTTGTGGATTTAATTGAATAAGTCTGTATTTTAAAAAGAAAGAGAGAAGTTATTTGTCTTTTTTTCTCAATACAGAAGAGAAAATGAAAGCTGATACAGCCATATCATGCATGTACAGTTCTAAGAACAGCAGTAATACAGAAGACTACAACTTCAGCACTGTCTCATTCATCACCTCACTCATTTCCTAAGCAGGCTTTTCAAGGTGTTATGACAAACGACTCAAGACAAGCGTGTCAAGATGAGAGATCAGTGAAAAGGCTTGTTATCCAGTCCTTCCTAGAAAAGCTTTCTGAATCATGTAGGGAATTTTCACCCATTCCTTCACCCAGATACACTACACAACCTTAGCTTACTCACGAAAAGCAGTGGCAGTCACCACCATACGCTTGGGCACATTCTAAATGCACAGATGGAAGCTGGAAACATGCTCCCTAGTTTTTATTCGCAGCTTGTTGTTTTAAACTAATACTTGTGATGTTAAAAACAAGACAGGAATATATCTAACTTCTTCATGAAGCAACAGACACCATAAAGAATCATAACACTCTTCAGTGAACCCAGACAGTCTGCCAGTCATCCTAAAAGATCCAGAGTTCCATCTCCTGCAGTGTCATTGTTGGAAAGGCTGCAGTGAATAAACCAAGACAGTCACATAACCAGTTTGCCTACTAGGAAGCCTGATAATAAAATCCAAGAGCCTATAGACTCTCCAAAAAAATTGATAATATATTAACAGCTCCCAAACTGTGGTGGAGTTCAAAATAAAAAGCAATCTGTGAGTGCTGATTTTCTTTATGTTGTACAGGCAGCACATTTTTACGCAAGTGACACCAATAAACATAATTAAGATGCTCTATTACATTTTATGCATCTACACTTTGCATAAAGACTCATTTACCAAATTGTGATCTCACCTCATAAGTGGTTTCCAAGTTCTCCTCCACTACAACAGTAGAGAGAATTTTCTTGGCTGGAGGAAAATCATTCTCTTCAAGGTCAGCAGCTGACCTTTTCTGAGTTGTCTGTATACTTGGGACAGGCTCTACTGATATACTATCTAGTTGTTCAGTTTCCATACTGCTGTTTAAAGGTGCAGTAAATTCATCAGCTGTAGTTGTTGAGGATCCAATACTGTATATATAAAAAGTCATTACTATGACTGTACAAAAGCCCGAATTTACTTTGCATAACATTTCTGTATGGAAATTACACGTGGGTCTGTGTGATACTCTTTCTTGCTTTATATCTAATACGAATTTCAAATGTACTATTTACTACCGAGAAACACTTTCCTGTGTTATTTTGAGTTAGAGAATTAAGTTTTTCTCGTCATAATTCAATCTAATTACTTCTAGAAACTGTTCTATTTGCATTGTACTTGATATTTTAATAAAATGTAAAAATAAGACAAGTGATTAACTACCCTAGGAGATCCTACAACACAGTATTATTTATACATATAGTTGAATCTTTACCCCCATGCTCCCACACCATCCTCCACTCCCTAGTATGGTCTCAAAAGACAGGAAGTCGTCTAGGGAAGCAGCAGACTACAGTGATAGGGCGAAGCAGAAGGGAACAGTGAGACAGAAGATATACCCTGACTCTGTCTATTAGCAATTCTAACAGTACTAACAGTAGTTCCACAGGAGTTAGAATTCTTAACATTTTGTAGCCAAAATTCATAGTGTTGCCAGAACTCATTGTGTAGCCAACATTCACTCAAAGACCTATCCTTTAATAACCCAGAGAATGACATCAACATTTGATATTACATGCCAAGGTCTTCACAATGATGTGGAATTGGATCACACCTCTAGCTATGATCTGAGGACTTATGTTAATACAGCAATAGTGTTTACAATTTTGCAACACTTCTTATTCTTCAGAATGCCTTCTTCTCTTGATGTGGGGTTTTTCCTCCCAAACTGACCAGGAGATTTAGTTCAACTGTAATGCTGAAATCGCAATTTTGTTATATTGCATTGAGGAGTACTACTTGCAAAAGAAAATCAAACCCTTTGTATTGCAGTTCTGCAAACCAGTTATTATTTGGTTGAGTAATTAATTTGTTTGCTTTTTCAGCTCTTCTGCCCTTTGAACATGGAACAAACTCAAGAGAGTATCTGAATCTATGTCCACAGTTTATCATGTTCTCCAGAACATGAAAAACTAAAAATCTACACTAAAAATCTGGAAGAGAAATTAATAAATACCTCCTTTACAAAACTGTACAGTAGTATTTAAGTGCGAACATGCTTAGATATTTCATTTCAATTACTTTTCATTCTGAGTATCCATGGCAGAATAGATTCAGACTGGACAAATGGTTTTTTCTAAAAAGGAAGACCGGCTCTACAGGTTAAATCAGAATTAAGATTGACACCCAAATCCCAGCTAACTAAAACACTAACTTCAAACTACTGATGAGATCTTTCTCAAATCTGATGAGAGCCCTTTCCACACCCTTTTCCCTACCAAAATTATTTCCTTTTGCCTTTCTTCTTTTGAGAAGTTCTAATCTGTAATGCACATTTAGGAAACAAATAAGGTTCACAGAAAATACTTCACTTTATTCAAGAACAAAGCACTTACCTCTCCACTTCAGTCACGCTTGTTTTCCTTGCATTTATTGGGCTGATAAGTATTGGGGCTGGTAGTAATGGTTCTGAAGTTTGTTCCAGTGAAAGAGACGCATCAAACTCTTTTGAATCAGCTGGGATTTCCACCAACGTTAAAATGAATGTCTGTTCCTCCTCTGGACATCTATGATCATTGTTCACTACTATTATTTTTTCAGGGAAATAAAGAAATAATAAAAATCTGTTACTCAAGTTTGAAATTATCATAGAATCATAGAATAGTTAAGGTTGGAAAGGACCTTAAGATCATCTAGTTCCAACCCCCCAGATTACACTGTTCTCTTCGTGCCCTCCCTACCCTGAGTAATTAAGTTTTAGGCATTCATTTCTCCATGGAAAAAGGCAGTGGGGATATTCTTGAGACACTTCTTAAATGAGATACACATCGTCACCCCCTGGAGCCTATTCATTGCAGTGGAATCCTGATTACTGTTCAGAATTAAGAATATTAAAAATGCCTAGTAGGAATGAAGCTTTTTTAATGGGTGTTCTGGCATTAAAGAACAATTCGCAGTTTAATTAAACTTGTGTAATGGTGGTCAGTGGTCCTTTGTTTTTAATTGCAACTGTCAGGTATTGTTACTTCTTTAAATGGCAGGAGTCTGCTGTTTTGATGGTAAACAAAAGACTTTTTCTCCTTACTTCAGGCTTGCAGAAGAGGACCTAAGAAGTATAGTACTGAATTTAATAAATGAAGAATATAAATGATTTAGTCAACAGATGGACATTAAAAGATAACTGCCAACTGCTGTCCATTAGAATGAATTTAAAGTGAGAACATCTGTAGTTTTCAAAAGATAAAAAACAGTGCTGCACCATTACTTAAGACAGATTCCATTCTTGATATAAAGCTGCTGTTATTTCAACCTCAACTCAGCTCTGGTTCTTCATCTAATTAAAGATGATTTAAGATGCTCTGTCACAAGATCCTTGCAGTAACAGAGCATAACAATAGATGTCTAAGAAGTATTAGCCCCATCTTTCACACGTTCAGGAGTTACAAGTTCAGATTGCAGTTTCTATGTAAAGCATGTGCTCTGGGCTTTTGACACAGTGATTTTCCCATACCTCAAAGAAGTGTTCGTTCCCAAACAGCTCCATTTCAATTTGGTCTAGGGAAAAGAAGCCATCACCATAATTTCTTTCATCACATCTAATCAGTTAGGCATTAATCTGCTGACTCACTACAGCTGAAAGGAGGAAAGTCTGGTTGCCATCTTCTTTTTTTTTCCCCAATTCTTCTTCCTTCCCGGCTCCATACTTGCACAGTCCACCCCTTGTACTCACATAACTTTGACTCTTGACAACTCCATAAGCCAATATAGCTCACTAAACCAGTGGAAAACTACACAGGTTGCCTCATTCTGTGACATCCATCTTTTGATGGATAAATGAGTCAGAGGCTCATAAAGGCTCTAACAACTGCTAAACCTAGCACGAGTTAAGCAGCAGGAGCTCACAGCAGGGAGAAGAGAGCAAGAAGTTTTTCTTTCACTGATATTTAAACTTAATGAAGTGCTATTCAAAAAGTTCACAAGTTTGGTTTGTATTAACAAAATTCAGTAAGAGGCTCGGGAGAGGAATGCACTGTACTGTGGATCATTGTTTTTGTTACTGAAATACATTTTTTAATCATGTAAATGAGAATGTTTTTTGGTTTGGGGTTTTTTTTCTTCTTTGTGTAACTACACGATACACCACTTGTGGGCTTTTGCTAACTTGGACTATTAGCACATTATACCTGAAGTCTCTTCTGTTCTGCTTATGCACTGTTGTTGATCATCCTGAGCACAAGCTTCATTCTAGAAATAACACAGTTGAAATAAAATGTTAACAAACCTGAGAAATAACTCTAGAAAAAAGGAAAGAAACAAAGCATGTCAAATGCTGAAGAGCCAAAATATCTAATGACATCATCATAATTACATTTGTCAGTTTTTACTTCTAGCTATGCTAGGTTGAAGGATATTAGCCTTACAAGGACAAGAGACACTTGGGCAATATAAAAATTTATATGCAGCTCATTGTCTGTATTGATGGTTTGTCAAAATAAATTTATACTTCCTACACTACAACTCTGTCAGAGATGACTCACACAATAAATTGCTCAGTGGCACTCAGAAAACAAATGTCACCAACCATTACAAAACCACTGAGTGCCAAAGAAAACCACCAAGCTCTGCAACTCATCCATCCCTTCCTTTTTATGGCATGTACCTTTGCTAAAACCAGGTATACTCTTCTGCAAGTAGCCCCTTCTCACACTCTCTGCCAGTCCTGTAAGACCCAAATCATTCTTGTACCGTGTTCTACCATAAGATCATCCTGCACATCAATAGGTTGCACTAAATGAATACAAGCCCTAGGTAACTTCTTCCATCAAAACTCTTTAAAAATTGCCCAAAAATTTACTAACATTTATTTATCACTTACTCCTGAAATGCTATAAACTGAGGCTTGCAAAGATTAAGGTTGTCTGAAAAATTAAGTTTGGTTATGCCTTTGTAAAAAAAGAAAGTTTAATTGACCAGCTGTCTTTAAAATGCACCAGATCTTTAAAATGGGAGAGTACATTTTCATGGAAAACCTCTTCCTGTACAGGATTTCAGAAACTGGACACTTCTAGACTGTAATTAAATGGAGTTCCTTACCTGAGTAAAGTTGTTTGTGCACATACTGTGCTCAGAAGGATAAGGATTTTGCTCAGGAAGTCCATCCACAGAACTTTGATTTGGACAATCCTCTAGTCCAAGGTGAGATTTTTCAGGTGTTGATGATGTAGTTCTTAATTCTCCTGATTTTCCATGAGCATTTCTCATCTCTTTTTCTGTTCTGTAAGGTATGTATCTAGTTAATTTGAAATCAGTTTGAGATAGTCGGTGAATGGGCTAAATTCTGTACAATTACATATTTAATATGAAGCTCATGTAGTTACAGAGAAACAGGTCACCTGTTTAAATACTAGATCATTCTACTGATCAGAATGCGTAATGCTCAAACAAATCTAAATAAACTATTTCAGGAAAAAGCCTCCCTAACATCACTAATTGAGATGTTATTAGAAAAAGCATGACCAAGCAGGAAGTCTTACAAGCTCATTAACATTTCTAAATTGATCAACTCCTTAACATTTCCTTTCAGATGCAGTTTCATGGGAGACAATCAATCAGCAAAGTGATTACTAAGTTCTGAAACAGCAAACAGAAGTTAATGTTTTTGCCTCTAAGATCTGTAGGACAAGAGAGAAAACCCTTAAAGTAACAGTCTAACCTGCACACTTAAGCCCATAAACACACACAGTATCTGTAAGCACAGTCTCCATCACAGACACATACTACATATGCACTTCAGCTGCATATTTTTAAGAGACTTCAGGAATAAAGCTAATATCCACTGATGATTCTTCCTACCTCTCAATTTTGTCTGCTTGCTTGTTAAGTTCCATACTTCTAGTTGCAAAGTCATGAAAAACTGAAGAATCTGTACCATCTGTAGCCGGTCTGACTTGTTCTAGTTCCACCTTCTGCATTTCTGCAGTACTTCTCAGGGTTGTAGACTCTTAAGATACATAAGAATGAAAATACAGTTAGTTTTTTTTGTGTGCATGTGTGTGTGTGTATATATATGCATATATGTACATTTGTATTTATTCATTTTTATATATAAGCTTTTGTATATTAAAATGTATATATATATAGATGTGTATACATAAACACCCTGCAAAATTATTAACCCCAGGATAAAAAGTAGGCTTACCACTTTGAATTTGCTCTGGCTGTTCCACAAGTACATTTGTAGTAAATGACTTCTGAAATATGCTCTCATTGGACGTCAATACTCCAAAGTTTGACTCAGGCTCCAAGAGCCCGCCCCTTGTCAGTCTCACACTATTCGCCGTAGGCAAAGAGCTATCATTGCAAGTAAAAAGGAAAAATGCCATTAATACAGTTCTTGATTTTTGACAGTTAGTGCAGAGAAGAGATAAGAGAGATGGAGTAGATGAGACAATGAAGAGCTGAAATACAGGCTGCAGAGGAGACAGAACAAAAAAGAGAGAGTATCTGGGAATTGGAAAAGTCAGTGATATTGTCAACTAGGATGTTCCCTACCTACAGAAAAAACCAAGTAATTGAGACATTTAAAAAACATGAAAAGATTAGAAATGTAACACCAATCAGATGGTGGAAAGTTCTGGTTACAATGTAATAAAAGAACCACTGGATTTAAAATATTTTATGTTTGATTATAATTTTCAGAGGAGTATAATCTGATAGTTTGTTACAGCAACCAACAAGTTAAACAGTCTTTTTAAGTAGTACATGATCACCAGGAGATTTTTTTGTTTTTAAAGACGTTCCATCAAGCTGATTCAACGTTCACATACACTTAAGCAAAGTTAAAAACCAAAAGCATTAAAAAAACCATAATGACAGAAGATCAAACAGTTCCTTGCCATCTCTGTGCTAAATCTTTGATATACATCCCACAGCAGCAGTGACACATAAGTAATTTCCCTTGGCCTGATTAGCTCTACTTTGGGAAAATGAGCTCGGTAATTAACAGTGATCCATACCAACTAAGTTTGAGTATTCTTTTCTTCCCACCATGGTAAACTTAACCTCAGGAGTAAAGAACAAGTTCTACATCCCCAAAGTTATATACCAATGTCTCACAAAAGTTGTAAGAAAGAGACAAGAAGGGCTTTTTCAGATTACATACTGAATTACATAAACTGAGAAACCTTTGCTAAAGCAAAGCTGTTTGCAATTCAATAAAAATAAACCTAGCAGAAGTAAGCAATGTCAGAAGACTTCTCTCCCTAGAGAAAATAAGTAGTAATTTAACCTGGTATCTGTAGCATTTTTATCAAAATATTCTTCAGCATTTGTTCTTGTGCCAGTTCTTTGATTTCCTACATGAATGTCAATTCCATCCTCAGAAGGGACCAATTCCTTTGCATAAGTGCCTGAAGAAAGTAAATGCTGACTAGAAGTTCTATCTTGTCTGGAGCAGGCAGAGCTACTGGCCACGTCCAACTCATCTTGAGTGAGTAACACGTGTGTTCGTTCTGGTTAGAACAAGAAACAGAAAGAAAAGCATAATTTAATTTTAAAGACTCAGGTTTGCCACATACATAAAGCTGTTTCACAGATACTGAACATCAAGTCTTGTTTAACAAAGTCTGCATTCTCCAAAGATGCAAATTCAAATCTCAGGTAAATACAGCCCTAAGGCCACATTTTTGATAGTAGTAAGGCAGACAATAGCATTCAACCAATGAAAGCAGATGCATTCTAGATAGAAGACTACAGAAAAAGAAGAGACTAAACTCAGGTAATTTCAGGTTATAGCTAGTTACGCAGAATAAGCTATCTTTCAGTTTAAAGGCCTGAAAAGATGTAAAGGCCTGAAAAGATGACTGATAGGTATGGTCATCGAAGCTTGATTCCTTTCTTTTGTCCAATTTACATGACCAGCTTAATTCAAACATGTTCTTCCTAAACCAGGTCTCAGAAACATTTTTCTAGCAAGGTGCCTTATTTTTCCAGCCAAGCTGCATTGCCTAGTCTCAATATGCATTACAATTCAGCAGGACTAAAAGCCTCTTGACCTTGCTATGCAGCAACACATGGAAGATCTATACAGTCATTGCTCTGTCCCTTCTTAGGTGAACTCAAATTTCAAGAAGGGTTTGTCCCATAAATCAGATCATACCTTCAGTGCTTGTTTTTAACTGGAACATTGGATCACCCATTGCAAGTAAAGTCATAGCAGCTTCAGTGCTTCCATCACTAATTCCTGCAAAATTGTTCATACATGTTAAAAGTCACAAGCACATTAACCACAAATCCACTTATCTGTTTGACACTATCATCAACATAATGAAGTATGCATTTTTTTGAACTGTTGCCATTCATGGATCAAGATGCTGGGAAAGAGACAGCTATTCTCATCCACTAAATTACAACTATTGTAAAACACAAGATCAGCAGCATTATCCCCTTTAATGGTGTACTGGGTACACATGGTAAGGTCTTGGCAGCATGGGGGCTGCTCTGGACACAGCTGGTTCCAAATGACTCCATCACAAGAGAAAACAAGCCTGTCAGCCAAGACAGTGGCACCTTTGGGAAACACATTTCAGAAAGGGGAAAATGTTGCATAGCAGTGAAAAGTGATGGGAAAAGTATCAAAACCAGCCCTGAATAAGACTTGTGGTTTTAAGCCCAGCCAGTAACTCAGCACCATGCAGCCATGCACTTGCCCCCCCCCCCCCTTCTCCCCTCCCTCTGGGTGGGATGAGAAGGAGAACAGAAAGAATGTAAAACCCACAGGCCAGTAACTAAAGTAAAATATAAAACTACTACTGCTACTACTGATAATAAGGGAAATAACAAGGGGAGAGAATATAAAACTAAAAAAGGAAAGGAAAAAATACCTTAATAATGTAATACAACTGCTCACCAGCCACTGACCAATACCCAGCCCGAACCAAGCAGCGGTCTGGGCCTTCCGAGTGACTCCCCCCCATTCATATACTGGGCATGACGTGCTGTTGTATGGAACACCCCTTCGGCTAGTTCGGGTCAGGTGTTCTGTCCCTACTCTCTCGTGGCTTCTTGTGCTCCTCCTCACTGGCAGAGCACAAGACTGAAAAGTCCTTGATCAGAGTACGTGCTGCTCAGCAATAACTAAACCATCGGTGTGTTATCAGCATTGTTCTCAGACTGAAGCCAAAACACAGCCTTGCACCAGCTACTAGGAAGGTGAAAAATAACTGTTATAACTGAACCCAGGACAATAAGGAAAGAGGTGGAGGGGGTACTCCCACATGTGGGAGCAGAGATTCTCCTGCAACCTCTGGAGAAGACCTTACTGGAACAGGAAGCTATTCCCTGAAGCAACTGCACCCTACTGAGGACCCACAATGGAGCAGACTTATCCTGAAGGACTCCACCCTGTAGCAAGGACCTCACACTGGAGCAGGGGAAGAGCATGAGGATGAAGAAGCAGCAGAGATTGTTAGGAACTGACTGCAAACCTCATTCCCGTTTACCTTGCGCTTCTGGGGGAGAAAAGAAGCAGAGAAGTGGGAAATGAAGGTGTGAAATTAAGCCTAAGAAGGCAGGAAGAGAAAGCTGCATTTTAGTTTTGATCTGTTTCTCACCACTGTATTCTATTTTGTTTGGTAACACACTAAATTAGTTTTCCCCGAGCTGAGTCATTTTGGTAAGTGGTCTCCATGTCTTTATCTCAACACAGGAGACTTTTATTTTTCTCCCCTCATCCTGCTAAGGAAAAGGAGTGCAAAACAGCTGGGTGAGAATCAGCAACAGTTTAATCACAGAAATCCCTAACATATAGTGTTGATCCATATCCCAGTTTAGACTCCCATTTCCTAATTCGCTATCCAGAGTACATGATGACAATGAAGCAGCCAGTTTGGCCCAAGCTGGCATTGCAATGGACAACGATGGGCCCAGCATAGGGTGGGTTACAGGCTTTGACCTGTCGCAGGAAAGTTTGCCTGCCACTAACTGGGCATATTCAAAAAGACATTTCCATCCTCCAAAGCTATTGTACTGAAATAAATTGAAAGAACAAAGTAGGCTTCTCCTTCTTCACAGGCATACTCAATCTCCAGTGCTTCCTAGGAAGATGTATTGAGAATGTATTTAAAATGTGAAAGCTATTCTAAAGATCAATAGATTCATACGAGTTTGCAAAATCCCACATGGAAACAATATTTGCTTCTGGAAGACTGTGATCACAGAGATCACAGTTTTCATGCTATTTTACAGATTTAGGATATTATGGTCAGAGACCACAGAGATGACAAAGCTACAAATCTGTCCAATCTTTGCCTTACTCAGTCACACATCAAGCAAGTGGCAAGCAAGCAACTTGTGGACAACTACCACAGCACAGGAAAGAGGTAGATGGGACACACAAAAAGCAATTCTGACCCCAGGAAACAGACCTTGGCAACGCTTGGTCTCTCTACTTAATAGAGAACAGTAAGAAAATAGTTTAAATCTTCTCCAAAACATAAAAGCATCTAGTATCTCATGAGCAGGTTTTTTTAGTAAGATATATAAACCTGAAAATTTCCAGCAAGAGTAACTACATACTGGTAACAAATTAATGGGAAAGATATTAACAATATTGTTTCATATCTACCTTTCTCCACCTCTGGATTTTCACGTATGGTTGTTTCCTTAAATAAAAGAAAAACAGTATCAAAGTTCTAGATAAGATGAATGCACAATTTTAATTCAATTACATATTTAAATTACAGGTAAATTCTGTCCAAGGTTTACCCTGGCTTTGAACTTTTTTTAAAGGCTAACAATATTCACTTACATAGTTTTCCCTTAGCTGTGTCCTTATATCTGTACAGGACAGGCAAGAGTCTATTAAGTGATACTGTTACAAGCAGAGATGCAAGTCAGACACGAGCACTTTCTGTGTATTACGAAACAACAAAAACAAAACACTCTTACTGCCATTGATGTGCTTGCTTTTTCCTCCCTCTGCCCCACTTGATGGACAGATGCACAAGAGAGACTTTCAGCATCAGTCGCCACCTGCACATCTGGTATATTCACAGGTATTTCTAGCTGTAAAAATAATTTTAAAAGTATTTCAGTTCCTCAGCCCCAAAAGAAAATCTGTCAAATGCAAGTTTTTTGTAAACCACATACAATTAGTAGATCTTAAACATTTAGTGGGATCCTTCCCAAAAACCAGGTCTTATTCTAAACACTTTCTGATTTAAGAAAGCAGCATTTGTAGGAACCCGAGACAGTGCTGCTTGTAAGTAATTGGAAACATCAGACAACCTAAGACTTTGGGGCTTATTATTCCACCAAACTAAGTTATGCAGCTGGGATCTTCCATGATGGTGGTTTACTTCAACTCGGTTTTGCTAGTTTTCACGCTTTTCTGCTTTTTAAGTCTTCAGGAAGTTAAAAACAGCTCAGCCTTTTTCCAAAGACAGAGTAGGGAATACACACCTCTCTACTCCCCACACCCCATTACCTATTTTTTTTTTTTCTTCTTCTCCTTTAACACTGTCTTTCCACTAGAGCTTTAGACATTTGGTATTTTCAGAAACAAGGAACTGAAATTTGGCATAAAGGTTGCAGCATTTCTAGTGAGGTTCTTACGAAAAACACTGCTCAATCTGAATAGCTTTCAAAGGCTTGCACTTTTTATAGATGCTTTCCACTGATCTACTTAAACTTGACAACAGCTGAGTCCTCAGGTATCTAACCATATTCCTTCCTTACTAGTACTCATGGCTCCTATGTGTTAAATCAGGAAACACATGATATATAGTCCACGTTTGAAATGAAGGGATTCAGCAAAACTTCCTGCGCTGTAACTCTGCTGTCCATTACTGTTCTGGAGTCACCCTCGGTGTTTTGACTGAGCTTTAAATTTTTTTACTCTTTCACCCGGGAAAAGAAACACTGTGATAAATTCACTAGACAAAAATAAAAAAAGAAAAATAAAATCAAGATTTCAATGAGAAGAGAGGAAGATGACTCTTCCTCTAGTAAGCAAAAAGAACTGGAGTGAGTGAAAAGAAGTAGTGATGAAAACCTGAGGCATGCACTGAACAGGTCAGATAAACAGATTCGGAGCAAAGCAAAAAGAAAAAAACAAAAAAACCAAAAAACCAAAAAAAGCTGTGAAGACACATCACTGAGATAAGACAGGCCAGAAGGGCCAAAAAATGCAAAGATAGGGAAAAACAGTAGACAAACGTCTAAACCTCTGAATGCAATCCCCTTCAAGGGACTTGAACGGAGTCCCAAACTTCAATAATTCCCCGATAACAAGAAGTACGCCAATTCCTCTCTAGTGACTGGTCTTAGTAGATGTGATACCCAGTTTTTCTACAGTCTAACAATCTCAAGCTCTGTTCTAGTCTAACAGCATAACTAAAACATGGGCCTGCGCTCTAGGCTTTAAGTTTCCAACTCTACAAATTGTCTACAAAGAATAAAAACACATAATTTTCAAAAACTGGACCTCAGACTGATGTAGTATTCTGTTCAAAACCATGTGCCAGGTAACATCCCTGTTACTCTCAGTGCCATTGTTAGGAATTTGAACTAAACTGGGATAAACCCCAATTTTTATGATATTGTATTAGAATAAAAGCTTTTTAAACAATAGAAACAAAAAGTACATATGCAGAACACAGCTACATGATACCTCCTCCATGGTTTCCTCTATCTCAACAGGAATAGGTTTTGGAGATCGGAGACCTTTAGGAACAAACACTGGAGCTTTGTTTACTTCTTCTGGTGCAAAGCATTCATCTTCATCATCAGGCTCAAAGTCCTCCTCCTCCTCCTCCTCCTCCTCTTGAGAAGCCCAGAGGGTCACCAAGGTCATCTTTGAACTTCTGTGCTCCTTCCCAGATTTCTTTCTATGTATAGTTTTCAAAATTTTGCCTCTAGTAACACTCGGTTTAACTTCTTGCCTTTGATTCCCCTTCTCCCTGCAATCAGCCTCACATTCAGAAGAAGAAGAGGCAGCAGTTCTTAGCTCAGGGACATGTTTTGGCAGCGCTATCTGTATTGATGGCCTTCTGGACTGCCTTCTAAAGTAAAGGACAAAAGCATGTTTAAAAAACAACAAAGTCCAACACTTTTCAAACAAAGAGGTACTACAAATAAAGCCAAACTCAATGAACAAAAAGGGATCACTGTGACCGACAATACAATCTATTTACTTCCTGATGTAAGGTGACAAAAATGCATCCACATACCGTTTAATCAGAAATCCTAATTTCTTCAGGTATGCACAAAATACTGATTATCAATCTGTATTAAGCAGTTTCACAGCTTTTGAAAGCTGCACAATTAGATTTACAAGATACAGAATTCTTTGATTAGAAAGGCATGAATTCATTTTCATTTTGAAAGATGTATAAGTTAAATGCTTTTTATCTCATGGGAACATTTCCAGTTCTCTTTTGCTAAAGCTGTACTAGGAGCCTCAAGTTGTCACATTTCAGTTGATCAGACTAATGTCTAGAAACTAGAACTGTTAGATAACTAATTATCTGCTCCAGTTTCTCAGACAGCAATCTCTTCCCTTATCAGCTGCTGTTTCTCTTCTCAAAATGATGGGCACCACCACTTTGAGTACCGAAAGTCATTCTAAACGTCCCCCAAAACAAGGTCCTTCTTTGTAAACTGCTGTGGAGGGGAAACAAATAGCAGCAAGGACATTTCCACAGACTTTGTTTAGATTAATCCCACAGTTCCTGTGCCCCCAGTACTAGCACTACAATGTCTTCCCCTTTAAAATCAGGAATTCCTGCTGAAACCACAGCTGAACCTCGGATGGGCTGGCAGGAGTACTGGCTGCATCCATTTTATAAGAGTGAAGGCAGGGTAAGAGACATAGGGAAATCTGCATGCATCTGGCAGACCTCAGATGAAAGACAACGACTGACATCCTGCATGCACTCATGTAACACACTACAAAATAATGGCTAAAAATTACATTTTTGAAACAAAAGCAAAAAGCAATAAATTGAGCTTGCAAGCAAAAATTAATTGTTTTACCTTGTAAGATTGTCTGATTTTTTTTCTTTTGAGGCAGAAAGCTGAGAATCTTCTTGTTGTACTTGACTCCCACTCTCTGATGACATCCCTGGAGACTGGAGTCTACTATCCTGCCTCATTCTTTTACAGGATGCTTCTCCAACAGAGTCTGTAAAATCGTGTTTTCTTGTAGTCTCCAGGAAGGATGCAGCTTCCACTATGTTACTAGATTTTAGCTGAATGGAGGAGACAATTACTGCCATATTAAGTGCCAAACTTTTAAACTGTTTTTGAGGCCAAAAAGATTAAAGGAACTAAATTTAAGGTTCTTGAAAACATGCCCAGCTGTCATCTCTGACAGCTTAGGACATTTTTCCTCATTTTCTAAAATTCTGGTCTCTATAGCAGAAGCATCATTACATGGTATTTTCTATAATGCCAGTGCTGTGGTTTGTTAACAGACCAAGGCCATGCTCTACTCATCAAGAGCAGCAACTCTTCAGAAGCTGGAAAGATGAATAATTTTCTAAAACTACCTATTAAAGAAAAATCTGAAGGAAAGAAAAAAGTATTTTCTGCCCTAGGAACAAATTAGGAAGAAGAAACTACAACAGTTTACAGAACAGCATTTAAATATTAATCAAAAACCACACAGAAACATATCCCAGGATACAAAAATCATCAGCAAGCACAGTCCTGCCAATTATGGCTACTGGGCTAAAATATCATGTTAACTGCAAGATTTTAGTCACACATCTAGAAAATCAGGAACACCAGATAAACTTGATTCAAGTATTGCAACATTAGACGAAGAAGGAGCTAATCTGGGCTAGAGTAGACCTGTTGAGCAAATTTAAGCAGAAGAAGATCGGAACTTTGGTCACATACACTTCAACTTGTAAGTATACTTATACGGATTTTAAGTAGTATTTGATGTTAGACAGCTGCCTCAATTTCCACTGTTCAATTAATAACAGATATTAAATTAACTGGTAACAGTGTGGGCATGTATTTATGATAATGCAGACTTCTGACTATATAAAATGTAAAACTGAGGACAACAGTATACACTAAATGTTTCCACAGTTTTTCAGATTCTAAGTCCATTTATTCAGCATCATTTCCAACAGTGAAATATAACAACAAAAAAAAAAAGAAGAAAAAAAAGGGATCACATTAAACTTTCTCAGTCATACACTGGATTTCTGCGTCACCTATGGTTCTTAGAACTTAAACACAAGAATTGAGAGATAAATTGGCTCAAAACACAAGATCAACACTTACCGATGATGCACTTGATTTTTCTAACACCAAACACTCTTCTGCATTTCTGTTATTAGAGTTGTCCTCTCCTCTGTTTTCAGTTTCTTCAGGATAACCCCTTTTTCTAGTAACACTCATTAGGTTTGGCCTTGAGCGCCAACAGGATTCATTCACTTGATACAAATGTTTTGCATCACTCTGTTTACTTTCTTCTCCAGAACTTAGTTTATTGTTGGACCTACAAAAATATTTTTCAAATTCTACTACTCAGGAACTACAAAACATACACTCTACAAGCCTGGCTTGCTACCAAATATTAGTACGTCCACCTAAAAATGAACTTGGGTTCATTTTTACTTTTATTTGTTTAGTTAGTGACGTTAAGAAAAAAAAAAAAGAAAAAAAAAGGAAGAAAAAAACCAATGTGAAAAGCAGATAGCTTGATTTTCTACAGTACTGGGCCTTTCTGAGGATTTTTGGAAAATCCTTCTTGAAGGAAAACAACATTAAGAAGTTGTACTACTGCTTTTAAACAGGCTTAAATTCTTATACCTGCTCACACACATTCAGATTAGCAAGACAGAAATCTTGAGCTTTTAAACTCTCATCTCAGGAAAGGGCAAGCAGGAGGATCCACGTAACTACAGATCAGTCCCTGGGAAAGTGATGGAACAACTAATCCTGGAAACCACTTTCAGACACACAAAATCCAAGAAGGTCACATGAGAACAGTCAGCATGGATTTATGATGGGGAAAACATGCTTAACCAATTTGATAACCTTTAATGATTAAATGACTGGCTCAACAGATGAAGGAAGAGCAGTGGATCATGGCTACTTCAGGTTCAGGAAGTCTTCAACACTATCTCCCCATACATCCTCACAGAGGACTGTCATGGTTTAAGCCCAGCCAGTAACTCAGAACCATGCAGCCGCTCGCTCACTACTCCCGCTTTTTCTCTCCCCCTGGCTCCCGGAGGGATCGAGACAAGAATCAAAAGAACGTAAACCCCACAGGTTGAGAGAAGAACTAAAATATAATAGAGTATAATACAGTATAATCAAGTATAATGCAGTATAATACAGTAACTAAAGTATAATACAAGACCACAACTACTACCAAGAATAATTATAATGGGAAATAACAAGGGGAGAGAATATATAACTGAAGGGGAAAAGGAAGACAATAATCAGCAGTGGCGGTGAGCAACACAATTGCTCACCACCCACTGACTGATACCCAGCCCCATCCAACCAGCAATCAGTTTATATACTGCGCATGACGTGCTGTGGTATGGAATATCCCCTTGGCTAATTTGGGTCAGGTGTCCTGTCTCTGCTTCCTCCCGGCTTCTTGTGTCTTTCCTCATTGGCACAGCATGAGAGACTGAAAAGTCCTTGATCAGAGTAAGCATTACTTAGCAATGACTAGAAACATCGGTGTTATCAGACTTGTTGTCAGGCTAAAGTCAAAAACCAGCTACTAAGAGGGAGGAAAGTAACTCCTGCAGCTGAACCCAGGACAGGGACATGAAGAAGTATGGGCTGGATGCATCCCATTCTGGGCTGCAGCAGACAAGGAGGTGCACTGAAACTGACTGAATGGCCAGGCTTAGAGGTTTGTGAACAGGGGCCGATAGGCTAAGTTGGAGACCAGTAACTAAGAGTGCACCCTATGGGTCAATGCTGCGTCCAATCCCTATCCTGTTTAATATCTTCATTAATGATATAATTGATGGGGCAGAGCACACCCCCGGCAAATTTGCAGATCACACAGAACTGAGAGGAGTTGCTGATACACTAGAAGGTTGTGCTGCCATCCAGAAGGACTCAGAGAGGCTGGAGAAATGGGCTGACAGGAATCTCATGAAGTTCAGCAAGGAGAAGTGCAAAGTCCTGCACCTGGGGAGGAACAACCCCAGGCACCAGGACATGCTGGGGGCCACCCAGATGAAAAGCAGCAGGGTAGAGAAGAAACGTGGGAGCCCTGGTGCACACCAAATCAAACGGAAGCCAACAATGTGCCCTGGCTGCAAAGAAGACTAATGGTATCCTGGGCTGCATTAGGAGAAGCATTGCCAGCAGTCTGAGGGAGGTGATCCTTACCCCATACGCAGTGCTGGTGAGGCCACATCTGCACTACTTTGACCAGTTCTAGGCTCCCTGGAAATACTAGAGATGACCTGTCCAAGGGCCATAAAGATGCTGAAGGGCCTGAAGCATCTCTGCTGTGATGAAAAACTGAAAGACTGGGGACAGTTCAGCCTGGAGATGGAGAAGGCTCAGGGGGATCTCTTCAATAGCTATATAAAAACCTGAATGGAGGGTGCAAGGAGAACAGAGCTGGGCTCTCAGTGGTGCCCAGTGACAGGACCAGAGGCAACAGGCACAAACTGAAACACAAGAGGATCCTTCTGAACATCAAAAAAATACCTTTCCACTGTAATTGAGCACTGGCACAGTTACCGTGAGAGACTGTGGAGTCTCTGTCCTTGGCAATAATCAAAAGGCATCTGGGCAGGGTATTGGGCAACCAGCTGCAGATGCCCCTGTGCAAGCAGGTAGTGGCCAGAGGACACTTGCAACCTCAATCATTCTGCGGAATTCTGCCATCACAGGAGCCACAAGGATTGTATGGGAAGGCCCTTTTCTTGTTAGCACAAAGACTCTGGGATATGATTTTAATGCAAGTTGTGGAAGAGATTTTACACAGAGCTCAGAGACATATGGAAACGGGAAGCTAATTTCAGAAAATAGCAGAAGTAAACTGAGTTGAAGATGCTCTCTATCTGTTAAGATTGAACAAAATGTAGTTTATAACATAATCCAGAACTGTTACATCTAAGTGGCACTATTTGCTTCATATCGCACATACATAAAAAGTATCCCCTTCACCAAAGAACTAGGACACTGCACATTGTTGCATGAATGTCTCCTGATAGAAAGATAAAGTGAAGACTTAGAATACATCTTAGACAGCAAGCCTATTTCATGTTATTCTACCTACCACTTGGCAATTAAAGTGATTGCAAAAGGCACTGCTCAGTCTTTCTTTCAATGGTCCACATTTCTAGTGCACTGTACCCTAAGAACTGTACCCTGTTTAAGAAATCCAGACAACTAAACTCTGATTATTTGCTTCTACACTCTCCTGTAAAGTACCTTCTAAAAAGGAAAACAACCTTGAGAAGTCTGTTAAAAACTCGTATTAACTAAGGATGCCACCTAGTGACCTTCACAGAGTATCTAGTATAGCTCAGAACCTAACACTTCAAAAAGCAAATGCTGAATGAAAACAACTGGACAAATAAAAAAAGCTCTTTAAAAACTTTGTGTA
This sequence comes from Psittacus erithacus, assembly GCA_009867235.2. Lineage (NCBI taxonomy): Eukaryota > Metazoa > Chordata > Aves > Psittaciformes > Psittacidae > Psittacus > Psittacus erithacus. Next base: position 57,680 of record WYDI02015181.1, read on the forward strand.
CTTTGCCAACAAGAAACTTTACCTTTCTGAGGCATCCTGAATGCTTCCTATTGTATCTTCAGATAGCTCTTGTTCTTGTTCTGCCTTATTGCGGCACTTAGGCGGCATTTGAGAGGAACAGAGTGTTTCCGACTTCCTATTTTTCAGATTTATGTCTAGATTGTCATCCTTGGCCAAACTCCCCATAGACAGCAGTACTTCCATGTCATCCTTTGAGTTGAGGGGGAAGAAAACAAACAAATAAACAAAAACCCAAACAGAATTAGCACAATACATATCACCTGAAAAATAAAGCATCGCAAGTTATGCTCAAGACCACAACCTGAGACAAAATTTCACTTAAAAACTTCCATAAGCAACAACCAAGGAGTTCAGAAGAAAACCAGCAACAGAAATACGACATGCAGATAACCTCATGTATCATGAACATGACTGAAATTTCAAATTTTAAGTGAGATCTTTTAGATTTGGTAACAGAATTGGTAACATTACTAACAGAATTTTAGAAGACTTCATATTAGAGTGCAAATATTACAAGCATATATTCTTACTAGTCCAAAATTAATTTATGCACTTAAACAGCTTATTCGGATGTCCTACAAACAGCTGGTGCAGAACCAATCATCAGAAAGCATAACTGGAAATATCTGAAAGGATTCTCACTTTTGAGGAAGGAGGTTCCTCAGATTCTTCTGCCACAGGCAGATTTTCTCCTTTATTTGCTTCTTCCTCAACTGGAACAGCAAGGGTTTGTGTCACTGGAGATTCTTTTTCCCTATAAGCTCTTTTTAGGTTTGGTCTGATTCTTGGAAATGTTTTTCTTATGAATTGTCCTGATCCCAGAGCATCCAGCTTGCCTTCCTGGGGAGTGGATTTTTCAGCACTAGTGAATTTAAAGCAAACAAACCAAACCAAAATTATGTCACTTGACTTTGGCTGGAAGAAGACAAAATCAATTCTGAATTGATTAAGTTTGAATTAACAGTTATACAAAAGGGTTAGAGACTGACACACTGTTTTGTTTAAAATTGAGACAATTATCTTTTCAAATGCATATTTCTTATTTTAGGCATTTATCATTAACATGTGAGGATGAATAAAAGGATTTCTTTGTCAAGGCATTTTTAATAAAGCAAAAAATTTGTGCTGCTAACCATACCAACATTAAGGTATCTGCAGCCTAATAAATGCTTAAGAGCTTATTTTAACAAGAACAGCAGTAAAATAGAAGAGCACACTGGAATTAACAAAAGATAAATCTCTCACATTTTTCACAATTTCTATGTGTTTCATGTATGACTGCTGTATATGCAAATATAAACTAAATGAAAAAAAAGCATGGTCCAAAAGAGCCATGAGCTCATGCAGATCAACTATGTACCAGATAAACAATGACAAGTAGTTCAACTCAGCTAGAAGTGTGCTCTGAAAGCATGCGAAGAAGCTGTCTATAGGCGGTGAAAATTAAATGCTGGGGAAAGACAGGTAACAAGGAACAAAAGAACTGACATATGCAAAGGTATCTCATGCACCAGATAAAGGTTTTTCAAATAAAGTTTTGCTAAACTCTAGCCTCACCTGCTTTGTTCACATAATGTGTTTTCAGAAATACAGGGCACCTGAGGTACCTCTTCTTGTTTCTGTTCCTCTTTGCTCAATACATCTACTTGACACAATATGGCTTTGTTTTTACCCTTTAATTTGCAATTGAGAAAAAAAAAAAAGCATGAAGAAAAAGACAATCACGTAAGTTATTAAACCTAACTTGTATAAAAACATACAAACTACAGATCTCTGTGCCGTTTTACCAATCTGAATCAAAAAAAGAATCACGTTTTATTTATTGAGAGTAATCTGCCTAAGCACATAATTCAATTTACAGACAGGCATGAAGAGAAGTCTTAGTCCTGGGCTACCGAGAATTAGGCTCCTAAATGCTATATGCACCCAAGCATTATGGGTTCTACTTAGCACAGCTCTATTTAGCATTCAACCAACTCTATGGAAACAAAACACTTTGGCAAATGGAAAAGCCTTTTAAAACTGGACACTGCAGAGCACAGCACAGACACATGCAAGCCACTATAACCTCATATCATAAGACTTTATTACTTTTATTTCTGTATTTGCCACACTAATTCCACAAATAAGCCATTCAAACACATCCTTCAGCACTTCAGGTCCATGACAGCTTTATTAGTACAGAGAAGCGTTAGACCTGCTGCGGCTCTACAGATTTCCATAGCACAGAGCAAATGTGCATGCATGGTCCACAGGTCTAGAACAGCCAAAGCTGAACTGCAAACAACTATCTCAGCTACGGGTTAGCTGATACTGTGGCACTGAGAGGCAAAATCAGCAGGTCAAAGAGGTGATCCTGCCTCTCTACTCAGCTCTCGTGAGACCTCACTTGGAGTATTGTGTGCAGTTCTGGTGTGCTCAACATAAAAAGGACATGGAACTGTTGGAACAAGTCCAGAGGAGG